>VHKM01001234.1:0-33306 GCA_007210695.1 Neogobius melanostomus | reverse complement strand
AATACGCCTGAAACATGACAAAAAACGCCTAAAACACATGACCAAAACACGTTTTGAAACTGGACCAATAGCTGAACGATGACCAAAACAGCCTGAACTTTTACCCAAACACGACTGAAACATGGACCAAAAACACGGCTGAAATGACCAAAATACGCCTGGAACATGAACAACCAACGGACTGAACATTACCAAAGACGGGACTGAATTGATCCAAAAACACACTGAAACATGACAAAACACGCCTGAACATGGAACCAAAAATACGCTCGTGAACATGACCAAAACACGGCCTAAAACATTGACCAAAGTGATACACGCCTTGAAACGATGACCAAACACGCCCTGAAAATGGACCAAACACGACTGAACATGCCAAAACCGATCTGAACTTTGACCAAAACAAAGCCTGTAACATGACCAAAACACACGGCTGAAACATGACCAAACACGAATTGAACTGACCAAAAACACCTGTAACCTGACCAAACACGCCTAAAAACATGACCAAACACGCATGAAACAAACCAAACATGCCTGAACATGACCAAAAACGACTGAAACTTGACCAAACAACCATGTAACTGTGACCAAAACACGATGAACTTGAACCAAAACACACTGAAACATGACCAACACACCTGTAACATGACCAAACACCGCCTTGAAACATTGACAAAACACACTGAAACTGACCAAAACACGCCTGAAACCTGGACAAAACCACGATTGAAACATGACCAAAAACACTGATAACATGCCAAAAACACGACTGAACATGACCAAAACCACCTGGAAACTGGACCAAACACGCCTGAAAACTGCCAAACACACCTGAAACATGACAAAACAGCCTTGAAACATGACCCAAAAACACGACTTTGAAAATTACCAAAACACACCTGTAACATGACCAACACGCCTGAAAAACATGACCAAAACACGACTGAAACTGACCAAAACACACCTGGAAACATGGACCAAAACACGACTGAAACATTACCAAAACACACCTGTACATACCAAACCACGCCTGAAAACATTGACCAAAAACCACACCTGAAAACATGACCAAAACACGCCTGAAACATGACCAAAACCGACTGAACATGACCAAAAACAGCCTGAAAACATGACCAAAACACGCCTTAACCCATGACCAAACATGCCTTAACCATGTACCAAAACCGCCTGAAACATGACCCAAAACACGACTGAACATGACCAAACACACCTGAAAAACATTGCCAAACACACTGAAACTGACCAAAACACGCCTGAAACATGACAAAACCGCCTTAACTCATGACCAAAAATTGCCTTAACCATGACCAAAACACGCCTGGAACATGACCAAAATATGACTGGAAACATGATCCAAAAACGACTGATACTATGGACCAAAACCACCTGAAACTTGACCAACACACTGAAAAACATGCACCAAAACACGACTGAAACATTGACCAAACACACCTGAAACATGGACCAAAAACAACCCTGAAACATGACCAAAATACGCCTGAAAACATGACCAACACGCCTTTAAACAGACAAAAACATGCCTGAACATGACCAAAACATGCCCGACATGACCAAACATGACTAAACACGGACCAAAACCACGCCTGAAACATACCAAACACCGACCTAAATATGACCAAAACATGACCAAAAACACGCTAAAGTATGACCAAAACACAACTGGAAATAATGACCAAAAAAACACGCCTGAAAATGACCAAAACACGACTGAAACGTCACTGAAAACATCAACTGAAACATGACAGAAACATGATCTGGAACATGATGAAACATGACAGAAACATGACAGAAAACATGACTGAAACATTGACAAAACATGACCCAAACACGGCCCTGAAACATGACCAACTACGCCTGAAACAACCAAAACACACCTGAAAACATGACAAAACACACCTAACATGACCAATAACGCGAAACATGACAAAACATGACTGAAACATTACCAAACACGACTGAAAGCTGACCAAAACACGCCTGAAACATGACCAAATACGCCTGAAACATGGACCAAAACACGCCTAAAAAACATGACCAAAAACACGCATGAAACAAACCAAAACACGCTGAAAACATGACCAAAACACGGAACTTGACCAAAACCACACCTAAAAGATGGCCTGAAACATTGACCGAAACCTGACGAAACATGACCGAAACATGACCAAACATGGACCGACATGACTGAAACCTACTGAAACATGACTGAAACACTGGACTTGAAACTTGAACAAACACACCTGAAACATGACCAAAACACGACCTAAAACATGGACCAACATACCCTGAAACATACCAAAACCGCCTGAAACATACCAAAACACGACGGAAACTTGACCAAAACCACACCTGAAACATGACAAAACACTTACCTGAAAGATGACTGAAAAACCTGAACATTGCCAAAACCACGCTGAACATGACCCAAAACACGCTGACCATGACCAAAACAAGTTTGAAAAAATGACCAAAACCCGCCTTTAACAGACTCAAAACACACCCTGACCTACCAA
The DNA here is from genome assembly GCA_007210695.1 of Neogobius melanostomus. NCBI lineage: Eukaryota > Metazoa > Chordata > Actinopteri > Gobiiformes > Gobiidae > Neogobius > Neogobius melanostomus. Next base: position 30,748 of record VHKM01001234.1, on the reverse strand, counting down.
AACACGCCTGAACATGACCAAAACACGACTGACATTGACCAAAAACACGAGAAAACATGACCAAAACACGACTGAACCATGACCAAAAACCACGCCTGAACATGACCAAAACACGGACTGAAACATGACCAAAACACGCACCGAAACCTTTACCAAAATACGCATGACATGGACCAACACGGCCTGAACATGACCCAAAACACGGACTGAAAACATGACCAAACACACGACTGAACATGACCAAAACACGCCTAACATGACCCAAAAAACACGGACTGAACATGACCAAAACACGCCCTGGAACATGACAACACGATGAAACATGACCAAAACACGACTGGAAACATGACCAAAACACACCTTAAACATGACCAAAACACGCCTGAAACATGGACCAAACACGACTGAAACAATGACCAAACACGCCTGAACATGACCAAAACACGACTTGAAAATGACTCAAACATGACTGAAACAAACCAAAACCACACCGAACCTGACCGAAACATGACCGAACATGACCGAAACATGACCCGACAATGACTGAAACCTGACTGAAACATACTGAAACATGACCGAAACATGACCCAAAACACACTGAAACCAGAACAAAACACGCCTGAAACATGACCAAAAACATGTACTGAAACAACCAACACACCTGAAACCAGAACAAAACACGCTGAAACATGACCAACACGACCTTGAAACATGACCAAAACAGCCTGAAACATGACAAAACACGACTGAAACTGGACCAAAACACGACTTGAAACATGGACCAAAACAGCCTGAAACCATGACCAAAACACGACTGAACATGACCAAACACGCCCTAAAATGACAAACACGACTGGATATGACAAAAGACCAAAAACACGCTTACACTGAAAAAATGACCAAAAACATTGACCAAAAACACGCTTAAACAAGACCAAAAACACGCCTGAACCCTTACCAAAATATGCCTGGAACATTGACCAAAACATAACTAAAAATGACAAGCCGCCTGAAAAAAATGACCAAAACAACGATGAAATATGACCAAACATGACCAAAACACACCTGAAAACATGAACCAAAACACGCTTAAACAAGACCAAAAACACGCCTGAACCCTTACCAAAATATGCCTGGAACATTGACCAAAACACGACTGAAACATACCAAAACATTGACTGAAACATGCACCAAAAACACGGGGCCTGACCTTTACCAAAAACACGCCTGAACATTGCCCAAACATGCCTGGAACTATGACCAAAACATGCCTGAATATGACAAACACGCCTGAACCCTTACCAAAATATGCCTGGAACATTGACCAAAACACGACTGAAACATACCAAAACATTGACTGAAACATGACCAAAAACACACCTGAAATAGAACAAAATACGCCTTTCTGGAACATGACCACACATGACTGAAACAAACCAAAACACAAACCTGAAACCAGAACACAAACCCGCCTGAAACATGACCAAAACCGCCTAAACACGACCAAAAACACCACCTAAACATGACCAAAACACGGCCAGAAACACGACCCGAAACACGCCAAAACACGACTGAAACATGACCAAACAATGCCTGAAACATGACCAAAACGCCTGAATTATGACCAAAAAACACGACTGAAACAGGTACCAAAACAGCCTGAACATGAACCAAACACACGACTGAAACATGACCAAAAACCACGCTGAAAACATGACCAAACACGACTGAAACATGACTCAAACACGCCTTGAAACATGAACCAAACACGACTGAAACAAAACCCAAAACACACCTGAAACCAGAACAAAACACGCTGAACGATTGAACCAAAAAACGACTGAACTGACCAAAAACCCTGGTGAAATGACCAAAACAACGCTAAACATTACCAAACATGCCTGAAACATGACAAAACATGACTAAAGACACGACGAAACACAACCTGAAACATACCAATAACATGAACCAAAACAGAACCAAAACACGCCTGAAACATGACTCCATAACATAACAAAACATGACCATAAGCACGGCTGAAAAAAATGACCAAAACCACGGACTGACATATGACCAAACATGACTGAAACATCACTGAAACATTGACTGAAACATGACAGAAAAACATGACATAAACATGACAGAAACATGACTGAAACATGAACTGAAACCATCACATGAAACATGACCAAAACAGCGAAAATGACCAAAACACGACTGAAACTGGACCCAAACACACGCCTTTAAAACACGACCAAACCGCTGAAAAATGACCAAACCATGGACCGAAAACATGACCGAAACGATGACCGAAACCTGACCGAAACCATGACCGAACATCCTGAAACATGACCGAAACCTGACCGAACATGAGCCGAAACATGGACCAAAACACGCCTGAACACATGACAAAACACGGACTGAAAACATGACCAACACGCCTTAAACACGGACCAAACACGCCCTGAAAATATGACCCCAAAACACGCCTGGAAACTTGCCAAAACACCGACTGAAAAAATGACCAAACACGCCTGAACATGACCACACGCTGAGAATTGACCAAAACACGACTGAAATATTGACCAAAACAGACCCAAAAACACGCTGAATGACCAAAACACGTTAAAATGACCAAACACGCCTTAAACATGACCAAAACATGCCTGAAACATGACCAAAACACGCCTGAACCCTTACCAAAATATGCCTGGAACATTGACCAAAACACGACTGAAACATACCAAAACATTGACTGAAACATGACCAAAAACACACCTGAAATGACCAAAACCACCTGAAACAAACCAAAACACGCTGAAAACAATGGACCCAAACACGCCTGAAAAATGACCAAACAGCCTGAACATGACCAAAACACACCTGAAACATGACCAAAACATGCCTGTAACATGACCAACAGCCACCTGAAAACAAACCAAAACACGCCTGAACATGACACAAACACGCCTGAAAAAATGGACCCAAACACGCCTGAAACATGATCAAAACCACCTTGAAAAAACAAACCAAAAACACGCCTGAAACTGACCACACACGCCTGAAAAAATGACCAAAACACGCTAAACATGACAGAAACATGACAGAAACATGACTGAAAACATGACAGAACATCACTGAAACATGGACTGAAACATGACAGAACTATGACTGAAAATATGACCAAACATGACCAAAAACACGCGAAACATGACCAAAAAAAAACGACGTAAATATAGACCAACATGGACAAAAACGACTTGAAAACATGACCAAAACATGACAGAAAACATGACTGAAACATACAGAAACATAACTGAAACCATGACAGAAACATGACTGAAACATGACAGAAACATTGACTTGTGAAACAATGACCAAAACCGCCTAACAAGACCAAAAACGCCTGAAACATGGACCCAAACCACGCCTGAAAACATACATAACACGACTGAACATGGACCAACATAACTAAAATGGACCAAAACACGGGCACACCTGAACACATGACCAAACACCACCTGAAACATGACCAAAACATGCTGGAAACATGACCAAAACCCACCTGAAACATGACAGGAAACATGACTGAAACATCACTGAAAACATCACTAACATGACAGAAACCTGACTGAAAACATGACTGAAAACATGACAGAACATGACTGAAACATCACTCCAAACATGACCAAAACACGCCCCTTAAACAGACCAAAACACGCCTGTGCTGAAACAATGACCAAACACGCCTTGAAACATGACCAAAAAAAACGGAACTAAAATATGACAAAACATTGACCCAAACAGGACTGAACATGACCAAAAACGACTAAAATATGACCCAAAACATGACCAACACGACTGATAACATGACAAAAACGAGCTTATAAATATGCCAAACATGAAAAACCAACGATCTGAAATATGACCCCAAAAACCACGACTGAAACTGACCCAAAAACGACTAAAATATGACAAAACATTGACCGAAACATGACCGAAACATGACCGAAACATTGGACCTAACATGACCGAAACATGACCGAACATGACTGAAACCTGACTGAAACATTACTGAAACCTTGACTAAACATACCAAGAACATGGCCTGAAACGATGACCAAACACGCCTGAAAAATGACCAAAAAACACGCCTTGAACTGACCCAAAAACATAACTAAAACATGAACTTGAAACATGACGAAAACATGACTGAACATGACAGAAACATGACTGAACATGACAGAAACATGACTGAAACATGACAGGAAACATGACTGAAACCATGACTGAAACATGACCAAAACACGACTGAAAAATGACCCAAAACACACTGAAAAATGGACCAAACATGACCAAAACACGCCTTAACAAGACCAAAACACGCCTGAACCTTTACCCAAATACGCCTTGAACTGACCAAAACCACGACTGAATATGACCAAAAAACATGACCAAAAACAACGCCTTAAACAGACAAAACACGCTAACCTTTACCAAATACTTTTGAACATGAACCAAACACGCGGAACTGGAACAATGACCAAAACACTGAAAACATGACAAAACACGCCTTTGAAACATGACCAAACACGGGCCTGAACATGACCAAAAAACACTGACTTGAAACATCCTTGAAACATGACCAAAAAAGACTGAAACAGACCCCAAAACGACTTGAAACATGAGCCAAACACGACTGAAACTATGACCAAAAACACGCTCTGAAAAATGACAAAACACGCCTGAAACATGACAAAAAACAGACCTAAAATAGACCAAGAACATGACAAAAACACCGCCGAAAACATGACCAAAACAGCTGAAACATGACCAAAAAACTACTAAAATATGACCAAAACATGACCAAAAACACGATGAAATATTGACCAAAACACGGCCAGAAACACGACCCGAAACACGCCAAAACACGACTGAAACATGACCAAAACCACGGCCTGAAAACATGACCAAAACACACCTGTAACAAAACATACAAAACACGCCTTAAACAGGACCAAAACACGCCTGAAACTGACAAACACGCCTGAAAACATGACCATAAATGACTGAACCATGACCAAAACACGACCAAAAACATTGACCAAAAACACGCTTAAACAAGACCAAAAACACGCCTGAACCCTTACCAAAATATGCCTGGAACATTGACCAAAACACGACTGAAACAAATGACCAAAACACGCCTGAAACATGACCAAAAACATAACCTAAAAACATGACCAAAGCACGCCTGGAAAAAATGACCAAAACACGACTGAAACATTGACCAAAACCACAACTGAAAAATGACCAAACCAAACTAAAAACGATACCAAAGCACGCCTGAAAAATGACCAAAACACGGACTGAAATGACCCAAAAAACCGACGACTGAAAAATGACCAAAACACAAACTGAAAAAATGACCAAAAACATTGACCAAAAACACGCTTAAACAAGACCAAAAACACGCCTGAACCCTTACCAAAATATGCCTGGAACATTGACCAAAACACGACTGAAACATACCAAAACATTGACTGAAACATGACCAAAAACACACCTGAAATGACCAAAACACGCCTGAAAAAAAATGACCCAACACGCCTGAACATGACCAAACACGACTGAAACATGCCTGAAAATGACCAAACACGACTGAAACCATGAAGAAGATCGACGACCTGGAAGCAGCGGGTGGTCTTATAAACGCAGGTGGGTTTTTCAGCAGAAAAGGTGATTTTTTAATTATGGTAAAATCATTGCGAGCGTACGGGAACGGACCACTCATTCAAGATAACTTGATCCAATCCCGAGGGTTTGAAGGTCTGCCCGATACCCGACCGATACGAGCGTTTTTTAATTCAACAAACTGCTGAAACTTTTTCTAAAAACGGATTTAGTGGCCATAAATGAAGGAGTTGTTTCCCTTTTGTTTTGTTGATTAAGAATAACGTTAACATCTTTCCTCCTCGATACACTTAGCAAACGAGGAGCATGCTCTCGGTTCCGTCGCAAGAGAACGCGAGCCTCCGTGGTCGTTTCCGACCTGGAAACGCCGCCGCAGAAACTAGATCTGTTCAGGAAACCCAGTCGCAGACGGCACGCTTTAACTTTGGGGAACCAGGCTTTTACTATGAAGGAGCTACACAGGCTTTACTGTGAAGGAGCTTACACAGGCTTTTACTATGAAGGAGCTAACAGGCTTTTACTGTGAAGGAGCTACACAGGTTTTACCTGTGAAGGAGCACACAGGCTTTTAACTGTGAAGGGCTTACACAGGCTTTTTACTGTGAAGGAGCTAGCACAGGAGCTTTTACTGTGAAGAGCTACACTGGTTTTACTGTGAAGGAGCTACACAGGCTTTTTACAGAAGGAGCTACACAGGCTTTTAGTAATGAAGGAGCTTACACAGGCTTTACTGTGAAGGAGCTACACAGGCTTACTATGAAGGAGCTACACAGGCTTTTTACTAGAAGGAGCTACACAGGCTTTTACATGAAGGAGCTACACAGGCTTTTAACTTAATGAAGGAGCTACACAGGCCTTTACTATGAAGGAGCTACACAGGCTTTTCTGTGAAGGAGCTACACAGCTTTACTGGAAGGAGCTGACACAGGCTTTTACTGTGAAGGAGCTCACAGGCTTTTACTATGAAGGGAGCTTACACAGGCTTTTACTATGAAGAGAGTACAACAGGTTTTTACTATGAAGAGCTACACAGGCTTTTAACTGTGAAAGGAGCTTACACAGGCTTTTACTATGAAAGAGCTTTACACAGGCTTTTTTACTATGAAGGAGCTACAACAGGTTTTTAACTAATGAAAGGAGCTAAAACAGGCTTTTATGTGAGAGGAGCTACAGCACAGGCTTTTTAGTATGAAGGAGCTACACAGGCTTTTAACTATGAAGGAGCTACACAGGCTTTTAGTATGAAGGAGCTACACATGGCTTTTACTATGAGGAGGGCTACACAGGGCTTTTACTGTGAAGGAGCTACACAGGCTTTTACTGTGAAGGAGCTACACAGCTTTTACTGTGAAGGAGCTACACAAGCTTTTACTGTGAAGGAGCTACACAGGCTTTTACTGTGAAGGAGCTACACAGGCTTTTACTATGAAGGAGCTACACAGGCTTTTACTGTGAAGGAGCTACACAGGCTTTTACTATGAAGGAGCTACACAGGCTTTTACTATGAAGGAGCTACACACAGGTTTTTACTGTGAAGGAGGCTACACAGGCTTTTACTGTGAAGGAGCTACACAGGCTTTTACTGTGAAGGAGCTACACAGGCTTTTACTATGAAGGATACACAGGCTTTTACTGTGAAGGAGCTACACAGGCTTTTACTATGAAGAGCTACACAGGTTTTTACTGATGAAGGAGCTACACAGGCTTTTACTATGAAGGAGCTACACAGGTTTTTACTATGAAGGAGCTACACAGGCTTTTACTGTGAAGGAGCTACCAACAGCTTTTACTATGAAGGAAGCTACACAGGCTTTTACTATGAAGAGCTACACAGTTTTTACTATGAAGAGTAACAGGCTTTACTGTGAAGGAGTAACACAGGCTTTACTGTGAAGGAGCTACACAGGCTTTTAACTGTGAAGGAGCTACACAGGCTTTTACTATGAAGGAGCTACACAGGCTTTTAGTATGAAGGAGCTACACAGGCTTTTTACTATGAAGAGCTACACAGGCTTTTACTGTGAAGGAGCACAACAGGCTTTTACTGTGAAGGAGCTACACAGGCTTTTACTGTGAAGGAGCTACACAGGCTTTTACTGTGAAGGAGCTACACAGGCTTTTACTGTGAAGGAGCTACACAGGCTTTTACTATGAAGGAGCTACACAGGCTTTTACTATGAAGGAGCTACAACAGGCGTTTACTATGAAGGAGCTACAAACAGGTTTTTACTATGAAGGAGCTACACAGGCTTTACTGTGAAGGAGCTACACAGGCTTTTAGTATGAAGGAGCTACACAGGCTTTTACTGTGAAGGAGCTACACAGGCTTTAGTATGAAGGAGCTACACAGGCTTTTACTATGAAGGAGCTACACAGGCTTTTACTGTGAAGGAGCTACACAGCTTTTACTGTGAAGGAGCTACACACATTTTTACTGTTAAAAATGTTAGTAATAAAGATGAGCAAAAATGGGAAAAATTGGGACAAAAAGGGAAAACATAAAAATAAATAAATAAATTGGGCAAAACTGGGGCACTGACATGAATATGAGGGAAAATGTGTCAAGTTTTCTGTCATTTTAAGTTTCATGCACGAAAAAGTAAAAGTGTCATCTCGGTCACAGCCTTTCCTGCTACACGTGGATACCAAACATGTCAGTATTGTGCATGAATAGGCGTGGGAAAGACCAGGGAGCCACACAGACATGTTGGAGGACAGTTTACAAACCTTTACAAACTGTCTCCCACAGAGGAAATGACCATATTTGGATCATAGTGTCCCTTTGATCTGTTTAAATAAGAGTTCATCACTGTGGCCTGAATTCCCCTCAGGAGCACAAAGCACAGACACTACTGAAGTACAGAGTTAGTTTAGTTTAGTGGAGCGTCGTTTAGTGTAAACCTGAGTCTGAGACAAACCTCAGAGTGTGGAGAGTCCAAGCGTTTTATTGTGAAAGCCCCCTGTCCCCCACTGCACTTCCTGTTTGTCCAGAGACTAAAATTAGAGGCGATTATGTCAGGAATAAAACACGGGCCACAATAGACCAGGAGCCGAGCCAGGACTAAAGCCAGGACTGAAGCCAGGACTAAAGACGGAGCGGGACATGTGTGGGTCACGTTACAGGGAATTACAGGTCAATAAAATGTCATTAAAAAGCACTAAACATTAGCTCCATAATCCTGTGAAAATAATGGCGTTTGTCGACTGTTGTCTGGGTTTAAATCAGATTCTCCTGCAGATACGAGGAGATCTGGAAGAGTCGTATAAAGTCTCTCTGAGATCTCCTCGTGTCTGTCACAGAGTCGTCTCACAGGTTAAGTGTTCACCAACAGGGATGAGACGGTACGGACATTTTGTGTCACGATTATCTTTGCCAAAATAATTGTGATTTACGTCATTATCACGATATTTGCAACGATTTAAAAGTATCACTGAAACAGAAATGAGGGAATTGGGGAATGAAATATTCGTCTCCACCGTCTCCAATGTCATATTGAGTGAGTAGATTATAAATACAAAAGGGAAACCAGCAGATTTGTCATGGCCACAGTCGAGGGAAAGTCATTGTTGGTTTTATAACACAGCACTTTATGAAGCAGAAGAACCACAGAACATTCAAACATCAGGGCTCAGGTCGTGTCAGCAGTAGATCCATGCGGTGCTAACATCACATTAGGTAATGGACTTTGCTGCCTGGTAAAGACGACTAACTGAGAGAAAGCTTCTGACTGAAACACCTGTTCTGTTCCTTAAGTTTGTCTATAGCTTTGGTGTTTGTCTCAGACTCTTTTCTTCCAAATGTAACTCATGTTTCATCTTAAGTTTTCTTTAGCTGTAAATCCAAGAACATCCAAGACATCTCAGAGACATCTCCGTGACCAGCGGAAACTTGAGTCTCTAACAAGTCTCCAACAAACCTCTAACTTTTCCTCAACTAGTCTTCAACGAGTCTCCAATCGTCTCCAGGCCGGTGAGATCGGCTTTAACTCTGGATCTTTTATGATGCTGAAGTTGTATTGAATCAAAGCCACAGAGAAATAACCCGAGCTAAAATATCACAGACTTTAGTTTAAATCAACAACAAAACTGAAAGCTCAAAGTAAGTTCAGTGTTTTAAAAGTTCAGGTTTCGGTTCAGTCTCAAACAAATAAACCTGAATCAAAAACACGTCTCATTATTCTAGAGCTGCAACTAACGATTATTTTGTAATCGATTAATCTATCGATTATTTTTACGATTAATCGAGTAATCGCTTGGCTGTGAATGGTGTAGAAATGTTTTATTTTTTCATCACAAAAAGCTAAAGTGGCACCACTTGAGGTCGTATTGATGGCGTAAACTTAAAGTAAATGTTTGTAGGAGGCTCTTTGTGCTAATTCTGCTTTCTGATTGGATGAGACACAGACGGATATTCATGAAATTTACAATGTACAAAACACTACAGACCCTAAAAACAAAGTAGGTTTTCATCAAAAATACTACATTTTCATGTTATTTTTGCTCTATTTGAGTCTGTGTGAACCAGAAAACGATTAATCGATTACTAAAATAGTTGTCGACTATTTCAATAATCAATTAGTCGTCGATTAATCGATTAGTTGTTTCAGCCCTACATTATTCACAGATCTTTAACCAAACGGGCGTGTTGTTTAAATAATGCGTTTTTTTCGGAGGTTCTGACCCAGTTTCAGGTGAACGACCTTTGAACGGCCCGGTACAGACGCTTCATAAACCTTCACAGCTCCTCCGTTATTCATGAAGGGGAAGTGTCTTGCTCAAGGACACGACAGGATTAACCACGGCAACGTGAAACAAAAACGGTCCCAAAGTCTCCAGGGTCTTCTCTCTCGGCGCGTTTCAACTAAGGTCACATGACTCAGGGCGATATCGACATGATGATGATGATGGAAGAATATTTCTGCAAAATATCAGAAATATTTCAAATGTGCTGGAAACATTTACATTTACACGACTTTGTCCTGAATAGACAAAAGGACAGAAAAACACTTTACATGTTTTTCCCATATTAGCCTTTTTTTTTCTTTAATCTTTCAAAACATATTTCCAATCCTTGTTTGTTACTTTTATTTTTTATTTTTACCAATTTCTTCCTCTTTTCCCCCAAATTATTTCCATATTTTTCCAAATTAAATCTTCCTTATTTTTTCCCCAAATCGATTTTTTTTTTTCCATTCTCACCATTTTCCCACATTTCTTCCCCTGGAAGAAAAACTCCATGTTGTAAATGTGCGTAACTTCCAAACAGACATAACCAGTGTAACCTTGTAGAAGATTAAAAACAACACAGTTGACACAAAAAGATTAAAAATAAAGTTCAATAAATAAGAAGCATAAGAACAGTAGAAATCCAACTTAAGACAAAGAGTCAATGCAAGTTAAAGCTGAAGGTTTTCAGCTGGGACTTCTCTATTGTGAGATCAATAAAGGTTCCAGAACTCGGGTCCAGCGACAGAGAAAGATCAGCCGGGCTGAGAGCAGGAGTGCAGGGCTGCAGCAGGTCAGACAGAGACAGAGCGAGGCCAAGAAGATATTTAGAAACAAAAAAAGAATCTTAAAGTCAACAGCAAAGCGAACCGGGATCCAGAGCGAGGACTTCTGGATCTGTGAGATGAGCTTGTGTTAAAAGCCGAGCGGCTGCATTTCGAACGAGCTGTGGCCGAGTTTTCAACGTGTGGCTGATCCTAAACAGAGCGTGTTGAAATAATCCATAAAGCATGAATTAAAATCTCAACATCATGTTGGGAAAGTTTAGCTTTGACAAGTTCACGTAACAGACAAAAGCTTGACTTGACTGAACTAAAGTGCGTCACACATTAAGTCCAGACTCCAGATCTTACTCACTCACCTCCAGCCTGATGACCTCCAGTGGGGTTTGTAATGTAGTATTTTTACTGTGTAAAATAAATAAAAATAAATTGTAAAGAATAATATATTCCCATATGTTGTGTCAGTGATATGTTATATTCCTTAGTTACTGAAAAGAGTCATATATTGTTGTGACTCGTTACCCTGAACACTGGTGTCGATATATCGTCCAGCTCTGATCTAAGGTCACATGACTGTCTCCCAAAGCAGAGACAAAGAGACTTTCAGAATAAGACAAATGTGGCCGGTTTGAATCCAGTCACTTCAGAATAAAGCTCATGGAAAACATCTGGACATTTTTCTCTTTATCTCATCTGGAATATCGTCTGCATAAACCGTCCTCCTGTTTCCTGTTAGAGGTGTTTTCTGTGACACAGTTCGAGGAAAAGTGTCTTTAAACCCAGACCTGGACCAGTTTTAGTCCAGACCTGGGGGAAGGTCTGGCTCACAGTGAACACCAAAGGAGACGAGGTCACTGTGAGCCAGTCTTTAGGACCAAAATGCTTTCACTTTTAGTCACACTTTACTCATTTCTAAATGTGATGGTTTTAGTGCAGGTCAGGAAGAGAATCGTCCTGTTGGAAATGTGTCAGATTATTCTTTAGGAATAATCAGAAATGTGAGGCTTGTTTTTTAATATTATGTGTCGTCTAAAAACCAGAAAACCGAAGAATGATGTGAGGAAGATCTGCAGATTTACAATAATGAGTTCATCTACAATGTCAAGAAATGTGGGGAAAATATTAGTAATAAAAAATGAGCAAAATGGGGAAAACAAATACAGGAAAAACTGTATAAAAAAATTGCAAAATTGTGGAGCTTTAGGGAAAATATTACTGATGAAAATGGGGGAAAGAATTTGGGAAAAGGAAAAAAATTGGGTCGAAAACAGAAAAGGAATGGAGGAAAATTAGGAAAAACTGGGCAAAAAATCTGAAAAAAAGGGAATAAATAATATAATGTAATATAATCATACATTTGGCAAAACTGGGGAAAAACCCTTTATTTGAGCTGGAACTAAGTCACTTCCTTTAATCCAGTCCCTGGACCAACAGCATCAAAACAAAACATATATATTTTATTGTTCCGATATCAAACTGGTCTGGTTTAACTGTGCCAGCTCTAATATCGACTGAATCAGCTCCGACTCCAAAGGAAAAGGACCTGCAGACGTTAAAGTCAAAGATCTGAACCGAGAGGAAAGTGCGGAAAGAGAAAACTCCACTGGGGCCAGATGTTGCAGCGAGGAGCAGATGTTCCGTCACATCGTCTCTTCGTCAGTGCAGTGTTTCACCACAAACTTTAACACAATCATGTTTCAGCAGAAACAACAAACACAGTTAGAGACGCGTTAGGGGAAAGTAAACTCCTGTTTGTTTTCCTCAGAATAAAGATCTCTGTAAACTCCTGACCACAGGAGAGCGACGAACACCTGACACTACATTCACCAATCAAAACGGACCTTTGCTCATTTACAGAGAACATGTATCTGAAGGTGAGACGCTGCAGGCGAATGGGAGAAACAGTCAATGTAAAGAAATCACTTTGAAACTTCTGCTGAACTTCCCTGATATAAATATGAGAAGAAAATGAAAGTTTTCTACACACAGAGCTGACTTTATCACAGACTGATTTAACCACAGCTCCAGGTCTGCAGTGTTTACAGACCACAGGCTCATGATGCTAACTAGCGGCTAACTAGCGCTAGCGGCTAATAGACCACAAGCTCATGATGCTAACTAGCAGCTAACTAGCGCTAGCAGCTAATAGACCACAGGCTCATGATGCTAATGTGCTCCTTTGGAACTGGGAAACTCTGGTCAAGACGAGCGTCCCGACTTCTGCACCTGAGAGCGGAAATCAGCTGATCAGTTCTTTTATCGTCTAATCCGAGCTCTGAGTTTTTCAGCCGGACAGTTCATGGGAACAATTGTGGAATCATTTGGAGATGAAACGATGTCCAAACATCAACCTGTTCAAATATAAATACAAACTAAAGACTTTAAAGTACAGAGAAGAAGAAACACGTTGCCAGTAGGGGGAGCAGTAGGATCAATTTATATTTTTTTAATTAAGGAAGATTGTTGTTGCTCTGAACGGTTGTCATTCTATTGCTCTCAATTACAAATAGAAAATCAGGGCAGGCGAGTTATGGATCTGTTGAGAGCGACCCTCCCAACGGGCTCCTCGTCTTTTAATGCACCACACAGCATAGGAACATCATCTACAAAATCAGCTGTTAGGGCAGCAGGGTGGGGGTTTGTTGATGAGGAGCTTCTGCCTCTTCAATTGTCCCGCTCTACGCTGTGTAGGGCTTACATGATACAGATTAATACTATACTGAGGATGGAAATGACACTGGGAAGTAGCAAGATCACTGATCATATGTTTATTAACGTGCCTTTTAACATACAACTAGTGACTTTCAGTAATGTTAACCATATTTGGCACTGGTAACAATCTGAAATAAATTAAATATTAAATATTAATGACCGCCTTTAGTTACTTGCTTTGTTCTAGACATCATACATGAAATATGATGCCGCTAACGGTATGACTGATAATGTAATTACAATATGATAAAGTTAAATCACAAATGTGTGTGTGTGTGTGTGTGTGTGTGTGTGTGTGTGTGTGTGTGTGTGTGTGTGTGTGTGTGTGTGTGTGTGTGTGTGTGTGTGTGTGTGTGTGTGCGTGTGCGTGTGCGTGTGCGTGTGCGTGTGCGCGTGCGTGCGTGCGTGCGTGCGTGCGTGTGTGTGGCGCTCATAAGCTTTGCTTCTGCCGCTCCTTTATGCAGAATTTCAGCTGCTCAATAAACAAATAAACTAAACTAAGTTTAGTTTGAGTCGTCGTCCTCAGAGAAACAAAACTGTGAATGAAATGCCCGACATCAATGCTAGAAAAAGTAAATGTACTTTTTAAAACTCTGGTTAGCTTTTGAGATGCTACGACACATTTAAATGATAACCAGTGATAAATGACTTTTATTTCGATGACGTCAAAATCCTCACTTTGAACGACGTCGGGAACACGAGCTGCACATGAACGCAGCTTTAATTCATCTGTAAACTAACCCAGCCACTAACAAGTATCAGAAAAAACAAAGTAAAGAGATACAGCGTGTTTATGTGGAGCAAAAACAATCCAAATGCTGAAGGCGACTGGATAAGTTGTAAACACACGGGAGAATCCACAGAGCTGTAGTAAAGGATAAAAGAGAAGTCGACTTTACTCAAATGTAAACGAGTAAAGTAACTAATGACAAACTGATCTGCTGTGGAACTCAGTCTATAAACACTTTATAAATCTGCTGAATCTGCCTGGTACTCGTATCGGGTTCAGGGAAAGTAACTCTGCGTAAACACAATGACATCAGTTTGAAACATTTGTATAAGTCAAAGTGAACTGAACTGCAGATCCTCCATCAGAGGGTTAGAACGCTTCACTGCTGCAGGAAATGTTTTAATAAAAACCAAAACAGGCTCAAACATCAGAGTCTGGACTAAACATGGAGCAGCTCCTGATCCAGAAAACAGCAGAAACAGAGCGTTATAAATGTAGTGAGGACGGTTTAATAAAGTGCCTTAACCGGCTTTACCCAAATCTGAAATATTCCTCAACAAAGTGACAAAAATGAGCCAAAAACGAGGATAAAAACACAACGAAAAAGCAACAAACGAACGACTAAAGAGCGACAAAAAAGCCAAACAGGAAGTGGCACATTTGTTTTTAACCAGGAAAGTCCCACTGAGATTAAGAATCTCTTTTCAGGGGAGTCCTGGCCCCAGAGGGGAACCTATTGTACATGTTTTAGTGGAAACATGTAAACTCCAGAGAGAGGTCGCGTCCCGGTGGGAGTCGAACCCGGGACCTTCTTGCTGTGAAGCACAAGCGCTAACCACTGTGCCACCGTGTCGCCCACTTTGATGAAAACACTTTAAATATGAGACAAAAATGCAGCGACAAAAAAGTTAGGATCAGTTTTGTAGGCCTTAGCTTTCAAATGAGGCATTACACCGTGGCTCTCCAGTCCTGAAGCTTTTCGATTTGGGTAAAGCTGAACTGGAGTAAGTTAAGGCGGGGGTTCAGAGGTTAAAGTAAAGAAATGCAGAGTAACATGAAGTGGACAGAGGTCACATGACGCAGCTGAGCCAGAAGAACAGAAACAAAAGCAGTCAGCGCTTTGGGAAGGAACGCATCAGCACCGAGAGGCTCGTACATCACCGGGACACCGGGACAACGGGACACCGGGACAACGGGACAACGGGACACCGGGACACCGGGACACCGGGAAACACAAAAGGTCTGGTCCAGAGCACGTGCAGCTGCATGTTTGGATGAAATGTCACTTTTTTATATTTGCCCAATTTGTCCAAAAACAAACGTGAGTCCATTTCTCCTCTCTCCGATAGACTTGTGTCATTTAAGGCCTGGTTTAGTCTGAGTTCGGGACGTTTCTTATTTCCTTAAACTTTTACTGAAATGTCACGCATTAAAAAGCTCTAACTTTGCCTCTAAAGTACAACACCGTGTCCAAACTTTCCGGATCATAATATTCCATGAGCTGAAGTTTTCATTTCTCCTGCGTCACATGACTCTCCCACGTTCACTGTTCGAAAGGCTCGTGCCAAAACGCGCACACTTGGCGACACCGATAAAGAAACGGTTCCTTTGGCGCGCGGGGGGGCGGAGGGAGGCACGTGCGTAAATCACGCGTAAAAGAGGAAGAATGTTTGCGCTTTTGGAGAGGTGCGGAGAGGCGCACGGGAAGGACCTTGGACTAACCTTGATCCTGGGGCGGATTTGAAACGCGTAATGAGGAGAGAGATCGACTGCTTCAGGTCTTTGAGTCTTTATTAAGACTTTTCTCAGACTTAAACACCTTTAGAAGCCCCGGTTTAGAAGCACACACGCGGGATTATCGGCCACAGTCGGTGCGTAATCGTGGAAAAGTTGAGTTGTGCGTAAAATCCAGCAGACACTGTGTTTGTGAGTGACTCTGAGCCCGTGTTTGGGCAGGTTTGACCTCTGGAGAAACTAAACAAACTCATGTATAACGCGTTCAGAGAGACACAGACGCGACTGTTCTGGACCCGCGGGGGAGGAATGCGAGGCGGTAATTACCGACTTTAAACTTGTTATTTATATGGATCCGTGAAGGCGAGGGCCGCGCGGAGGTCAGGCCGTTTACGTGATTGACATTTTGATCATAGCGCGGCCAAATTTAGCATCAAAACAGTCATGGCGCGCGCGTAATGGTGCGACAATGCGGGAGCGCCGGGTTTGGGAAATGAACCGTGAGCAGAACCGTTTTCATCCGGTTTAGGGGAGTTTAAGAGGAAATGTGGCGTAAAAATGTTCAGAAAGTCGCTTCTGTTTGACACTGGAACAAAACCCACACAGAACACAGAGGGAGGAGGTATTAAAGCGTTGGACTCACGTGTGGAGCTCGCGCGGAAAAAGCGGTCCGAGGCTCGTGCGTCACCCCCGAGCGCGCGGCGACTCCGGCTCCATCGGGGGAAGCGCGGAAAGGAAACGCTTTAAGATCCAGGTGTTTGTTGGTTATTGCAGTTTCAGCGGGACATCCTCGAGTTTGTATCCCACAGAGAGGCGTCCACGGCCGGACAGAGAGACAGAGAGAGGGGGGGTCCCGGGAGCGGAGGGAGAAGAGGAGGCGGCGATGTGGACCAGAGAGAAGAAACTCCAGACTGAAGCGAGAGGAACAGGAGGCTCTGGACGCGCGCGGGGACAGGAGAGAGAGAGAGAGAGAGAGAGAGAGGGAGGAAGTATCGCGAGGGTTTGGGCACAGTTTCTCCAGTTTGGCTTTACCCAAATCTAAAAGCTTCTGGGAAAAACTAGAGACAAAATGAGAAGTAAAAAATGGAAAAAAACAACTAAAGAATAACATTAAAGTGACGAAAAAAACAATGAAATGAAACAAAACGAGGATAAAACAAAACAAAAGAGCAACAAAAAAGAGACAAATACGATGGAAAATTGGTTAAAAAAAACATCAAAGCGACGGTGGCTCAGGTGGTAGAGCGGGTCGTCTCGTGAAGGTCGTGGGTTCAAATCCCAGCTCCCGCAGGTGCACACTGTCGTTGTGTCCTTGGGCAAGACACTTCCCCCTCCTCAGCTCCAGTGTCTGTGTACACAGGTGTATGAATGTGTGACTGGTTCTTACTGTAAAGCGCTTAGGCCTGATAAAGGTAGAAAAGTGCTTTATAAGGTTGAGTCTATTTACCATTTTACGGCAACACACGAGAAAAAAAAGATAGGCTTTAGGGAGGGAGGAAGTATCGAGGGTTTGGGCGGGTGGGACCTGGACCTGGACCCAGACCCGGGACCTGGACCCGGGTCCTGGAGCGGCTCTGGTTTAAACTCAGACTTTATTGAAAAGCTCTTGACCCACTTGTGTTTCGGAGCAGAGTCTTGTTTTGATTAAAAAAGTGGGACATTAGGCCTATCTTTAGGAAGAACAGTTTCCTCATCAGGACAGAGACACTTTCTGTTTGAGCGCCTGATTCAATCCAACTTTATTTATAAAGCACTTTACAAACAACACTGGACCAAAGAGCAGAACCACGGCCACAAGTCACAGTGAAAAATACCTCACTGAGCTTTAGGGACTTTTACACCAAACATATTTGTATTTATTTATTTTATTATTATCTACAAGTAAACATATATACATTCATACACATTCACAATCACCTGTCAGGCACATGTGAGGCATTTTACTTTGTCAATAACTAGAAAAACAAAAACCTTTTAACCTCTTACCCCCCGCCTTAACCGAGCACGTTTTTCTCCAGTTCAGCTTCACCCAAATCTAAAAGCTCACAGCCTATAGGCCAGAGTAACGCCGCATTTGAAAGCTAAGACCTACAAAACTGATGGTGACTTTTTTGTTGTGTTTTTGTCTGAGTTTTGTCGCTCTTTTGTGGCTTTTTCATCACTTTTTAATCGTGTTTTTGTTTCTTATTCATCACCTTTTTTTGTTGTGTTTCATCCTCATTTTCGTCTCATTTTCATCATCAAGTTTTTAGATTTGTGTAAAGCTGAACTGGGTCCAGGTGGGGGTTAAGAGGTTAATTCTTCACAGTAGATTCTCCAAACACCTGCGTGTGTCAGACACAGACTCAGTGACTGAACTTTAGACTCAGAGAAATAACAAGAGTTTATTTCTGGATTATTGTTGCTTTTGTGTCAGACTCATGAACGTAATAACCTGTGTGTTTGTCCACTCACATCTGCAGCTAAAGGGCGCCCTCTAGAGCACAGTGTTGGGTAGTACCTGAATACATGTACAGTATTCAGGTACAGTTACTCTTTCATCTGAGGGTTTTCAGAATACAGTTACTTTCTCAATATCAAAGGAAACATCAAAGTACTCGGTCATTATTTCAGTTTCAGAATTATAACATTAAGAAGAAAAAAAGATCGAAAAGGGAAAAGTTTAGCTCCGCCTCCAGGCTTTTCTGCATTCATACATTCATACATTAATGGTCATGGTCTTGCCCCGCCCCCACTCTCTAACTACATTAAACCTAAAGCAATGAGGAGTGTCCGCAGCAGAGCGCCCCCTGGAGGAGAGGTGGAGATCCCACAGAAGAACAGCTCCTACAGACATAAGAGAACGTTCGACTTTTAAAAAACAACTTCAACATCACCTCAAAGTAAATCAGTCATGCGCTCATTTGAACTAACATGTCATGTGTAAAGTTTTATATTGTGTTTTGTTCATACATTGTTTTACTTGTGTGACCGGCCTCGGGACCACACATGTAAATGAGCAGTTTAGCTTTAATCTGGCACATTTACTATTTGTGTTCAACTGTATATGATTGTTGATTAATGTGTGTTGTCCCGATCAAATAAATAAATAAATAAATAATGGTGAATAAGTTCATAACATGTGAGGAAACATCTTCTTAATCATACACCACTTTAATGCTTTAACATTATGCAAATCAACATGAACGTCTTCTAAGCAGAATACAGCACTCTGGACAAAGTAATAAAATATGTCACAAAATACACTTTAAGGCGAGTAATCAGCATTCTGTAACTAATTAGCCTTTAGCTCTAAGATAAAGCTCCTTAACAGTGAACATGATGTTTGTAACACGTCCATCAGTAACTCTGTCCTTTACCAAATCCTGAGCTTTATATTCATGTGTGTGGGAGCTGGTTATATAAAGGGGGTTCATTTCCTTTATAACCTTTTTATTTTCTTTTTTACTGTACTGCAAAGGCTGGAAATAAGTTGACTTTGATTATTGCCATAAATGAACGCCCTGCTGCATCAGGTAAGTGTCTTTTATCAGCACAAGTTCACACAGTGACCAGAGGGGGCGCTGTTCTGCCATATCAGTCGTATTTCAGACTTGACACAAACGAGCACAAGTCACGTATTGATCAGATTTGCAAATAAAGAAACAATTGTCAAGAAAGATTCACACAAATGTGACTGAATGAACTAAATTACAAGTAGAACAAAAACAATGCTATGTTTCTATTGTTGTTTGTGTTTATCTGTAACTATAGAAACAAACAGTGGGACATTCTCTAAAGGTGGGACGGGGACAAAGGTCTAAAGAGGGACAGGTGCTCACTAAGTGGTGCGCCCTCTGCTGGGTGAATGCTGCAGGTGATTTATTTCTCCTGTTGTGTTTCTCGTTTTCTGCTCTCACTGTAAATGAAGTTGATCTGATCCGCTGTCTCCCTCTGCTGGCCACACCGCGGTATCACAGCGAGTGAAGGTCATGTGATCAGAGAGGCTGATGAAAGGATTCAGAAGGAAGTGATCTGTCGCTCTAGTGCATTTAAAGAAATCTGAATAATATCAATGAATGCAGCGCTTTGGCCAAAGTCAGGGTTTCTACAGCAGGAATCACATTTAATCATTTCATACTGTTTACAATATTTGATTTATTAACATTTAAACTTTCCATCAGAGAAATGAGGGAAATGTTAATGAGCTGAATGAGTTTGAGCCAAACTTCTACAATGATAAAAGAAATGTATTTAAAGCCAATTATCACTGATGTCATAAAAATGTATGAACTCCATCCCTACACGGATATTAGGGTTGGGCTTTTCCTCCACTTTTCACTCTTTTATTTCATGTTTGTTTATGGACGTTTGCTCCCGCCCACAAACATGGCGGATCTCCATGGTAACAGTGAATTTATAACATTCCATCCTGAACTCTAGACTTTATTTGATTAAAGAGGAAATGTGCTTTCAGACCTGACAAAGTGAGCGACATCTTAAAGAAATGAGATAAATCTAGTGCATTGTTAATAATCCAGAACTTCCCTTTAGTGAAAACACTTTGATAAAAAGTCTTATTTTCCTGATAATTGATCCTTTTTTGTGTGTGAAAAGTGTAAATAATGTGGTCTCTAATGTTCCTAATACAATGTTAATGGGAGGTTGATTCTCCCAAACTGTGGATCTTTGACACTAAAGGACGACGACACACAGAGCATTTATAAAAAGATTTATTTGTGAAGAATAAAAAGTCCAGGATAATCAGAACCTGAACTGGACCTTTGTGCAGCGTGTGAAAAAAGATTCTACTGACGCCGAACAATAGTATTTACCCCAAAACCAGCAAGAACTGGATTGGCCGGCTCAGTGGGTGGAGCCTAATCATCAGGTTAGTCATAATAGACATAATACATTTTTATAATAACGTTTACAGTGACTGGATCAAAAAGGAAGGTATGAGACAAAGGGCCAATCCCACACAGAACAACTCCCCCAAAACACTGGTACAGACGAGGATCTTCTGGTTACATCGCGCTCACACAAAACCCTGATCACAAATGTGTGACTTCAAACAGCTTTTTCTCTCTTTAAACCTTGTTCTAACGCTGTTCCTCGTCACAGACCTGGAGCCGTATTTCACTACATTCACACAGTTTCTTCTTCTACGGCGTCAGCGCTTCCATCTGTACTTCCTTTGTTCAAAGCCCAGAATCCCACATTATACGTGTTCAAAGAGTGTTTATCATTATTATTATTTAAGTCCTTTAAACCTTCACCCAGCTTTACCCAAATCTAAAAGCTTCTGGAGCCGTTAGGCCAGAGCCTCATTTGAAAGCTAAGAACCTTTAAACACAGCTTTTTCCTGTTGTTTAAGCCCAGGATACATCCAAGTACTTTATACTGCAGTATCCGAGTACTTTATACTGCGGTATCCAGAGTACTTTATACTGCGGTATCAATCAATCAATCACTCAAACTTTATTTATAAAGCGCTTTTCATACCGAAAGGTATCACAAGGTGCTTTACAGATAACATTTAAAACAATACGCCCCACATCATACATCCATGCACACATGCATACTGCGGTATCCGAGTACTTTATACTGCAGTATCCGAGTACTTTATACTGCAGTATCCGAGTACTTTATACTGCGGTATCCAGAGTACTTTATACTGCGGTATCCAGAATACTTTATACTGCAGTACCAGAGTACTTTATACTGCAGTATCCAAGTACTTTATACTGCAGTATCCAAGTACGTTATAGCTGTACTGCAGTATAAAGTACTCTTGAACTCCTCTCGTCATTAACATGTTATAAACTGTGAGCTGGTCTCTGATTGGTCAGATCCACCACAGTCACAGAGTCACTTGGAGAGGCCATTCCAAACCCAGGAAACAGCTCCTCAGTGAAGGCGGAGCTAAAGGTGTAGAGGTGGGCGTGTCCTCCATCAGTGACGTCATAGAAGGACAGAGCTCCGCCCTCCCAGTCCAGGAACACGCCCACTCTGCCTGAGGACACGCCCACTTTACCTGGGAGGCGTGTGCAGTTGTTGTTGTGAGAGACATGGCACTCTCCTTTATCGATCTCCAGATTCCAGGATCGATCGTTGCCTCCAAACACACTCTCATCTCCCTCTCCTCTGCGGCCGATTCCTCTGTAACTCACTGCTATATCAACATTCACCCCCTCGTGCTCCAGTCGACCTCCAGTAACAGCGCCCCCTCAGGCCGGAGGAGCTCAGGACCTGAGACAGGTCTGTGAACCTGTCGATATGATCTGGATACGACTGAACCTCCTTCACACGAGTCACAGAGCGAAGGTCCTCAGACAGAAGGAGACGTTTGTTCACCGTGTTACGATCCAGAGAGAACTCACAGGCGTCTGTAACACACACACATTACACTGGAACATCATCCTCATAACCCCACACACTGGAACATCATCCTCATAACCCACACGCTGGAACATCATCCTCATAACCCCACACTCTGGAACATCATCCTCATAACCCCACACTCTGGAACATCATCCTCATAACCCCATACTCTGGAACATCATCCTCATAACCCCCACACTCTGGAACATCATCCACATAACCCCACACTCTGGAACATCATCCACATAACCCACACTCTGGAACATCATCCTCATAACCCCACACTCTGGAACATCATCCTCATAACCCCACACTCTGGAACATCATCCTCATAACCCCATACTCTGGAACATCATCCTCATAACCCCACACTCTGGAACATCATCCACATAACCCACACTCTGGAACATCATCCACATAACCCCACACTCTGGAACATCATCCTCATAACCCCACACTCTGGAACATCATCCTCATAACCCACACTCTGGAACATCATCCTCATAACCCCACACTCTGGAACATCATCCTCATAACCCCACACTCTGGAACATCATCCTCATAACCCACACTCTGGAACATCATCCTCATAACCCCACACTCTAGAACATCATCCTATGTCATGAGATTTGTGATATTATCATAATGTATTGCAATGAATTTGTGTGCGATTGCAAAGTATTGTTTAAATCTATTAGTAAGCTTTGATCTGCCGAGCTGAAGCATGTGTTAAAGTGTAACTTCCTTAGGAAGTGGGAACTTTGGGTAATTAAGACGACCTGTGAGATAAGATGATGCTGTTTTGTTTACACAGAGAAGGATACAAGCTGTGACAGTGTGACTTTTCCTTTACGATGGGCTGTTAGCCTTCTTTGTAAATGTTGCTGTAGGTTCACGTGACCTGTTTTGACCTTTCCTCCTTGGTTCAAGGAAGGAGGGGGATACCTATTATTTACTTTGATGTGTGTAAGGTTTATGGCTCCCTACAGCAAACAAATGGCTCCAACAGAAATGTACCAGCCCCATCTTGATTCAGGGGGTGGTCCCCTGGAAGGCGGGAAAAGGGGCATGGCTAGATTTTTTTCATATAAGCTGTAACATGTCTGAATTCTGTGGGAAATGAAGGATGATCAGCACTGGCATGGGCTGTAAAAGGACGTGTCATTCCCCCTTGCAAGTAAAAACTATGGTTCTGGCGTGATCTGGTGTTTTTAATCTGGTTATTTCTGTGACAGAAGATAAACAGAGCGTTTGCAGGACGTTGTGTTAAGATCAGGGCTTAATTCCCTGACATCCTCATAACCCCACACTCTGGAACATCATCCTCATAACCCCACACTCTGGAACATCATCTTCATAACCCCACACTCTGGAACATCATCCTCATAACCCCACACTCTGGAACATCATCCTCATAACCCCACACTCTGGAACATCATCTTCATAACCCCACACTCTGGAACATCACCGTCATACTCACATTTCCTCAGACCTGGGACCATGAACTTCTCTCCAGAAGGATCCAACCTGGAACAGAAGACCAGACTGAACTGAACCAGAGTCTCTGAGCCTCAGAGTTTTGCTCTAACTTCTCTTTTGTCCCAGGGGGCGCTGTGAGGCCTGTAGACTCACCTGAGCGTCTGCAGGGGGCGCTGTGAGGCCTGTAGACTCACCTGAGCGTCTGCAGGGGGCTCTGTGAGGTCTGTAGACCCACCTGAGCGTCTGCAGGGGCGCTGTGAGCCCGTAGACTCACATGAGCGTCTGCAGGGGCGCTGTGAGGCGTGTAGACTCACCTGAGCATCTGCAGGGGGCGCTGTGAGGCCTGTAGACTCACCTGAGTGTCTGCAGGGGCGCTGTGAGGCCTGTAGACTCACCTGAGCGTCTGCAGGGGCGCTGTGAGGCCTGTAGACTCACCTGAGCGTCTGCAGGGGCTCTGTGAGGTCTGTAGACTCACCTGAGCGTCTGCAGGGGCGCTGTGAGGCCCGTAGACTCACATGAGCGTCTGCAGGGGGCGCTGTGAGGCCCGTAGACTCACATGAGCGTCTGCAGGGGGCGCTGTGAGGCGTGTAGACTCACCTGAGCATCTGCAGGGGGCGCTGTGAGGCCTGTAGACTCACCTGAGTGTCTGCAGGGGACGCTGTGAGGCCTGTAGAGCGGTCAGCTTCTCCCTGGAGGATCCTGGATGGTTGTAGCTCAGGTCTAACACTGTCAGGTGGAAGGGGGCGGAGCTCAGAGCGGCGGCCAGAGAAGCCCCGCCCCTCTCGGTGACCATACATCCAGACAGCCTAAAGACACAGCATTAGCCTGTCACTCTCCTGAATGGATAAGACTAAAGCTGGTTCATTGGTTTCTAATGGAGAGGTCCCTCCTCCAGTTGGTCAGGATGCCCGTCCTGCTGCACAGTCTCCAAGTAAGAACCCTGGGCTCAGTATTTACTGCAGACGTTATAGACATGACCCTGTTCCAGACGCTTTCATTCCCTCTGAGACACTGATCTGTTTCTCTGCTTTGTGCTCGTGAAGAGTTTGGTCACTTCCAACTTCACCCCGTTTGGAGCTATAGGAATATACTGGGAGAGGCCAAATGCAACAACATTTTTGGTCTAACCCTCAGCCTGAAGTAAAGCTCTAACCCACAGCCTAAAGTAAAGCTCTAACCCACAGCCTGAAGTAAAGCTCTAACCCACAGCCTGAAGTAAAGCTCTAACCCACAGCCTGAAGTGAAGATCTAACCCACAGCCTGAAGTAAAGCTCTAACCACAACCTGAAGTAAAGCTCTAACCCACAACCTGATGTAAAGCTCTAACCCACAGCCTGAAGTAAAGCTCTAACTCACAGCCTGAAGTAAAGCTCTAACCCACAGCCTGAAGTAAAGCTCTAACCCTCAGCCTGATGTAAAGCTCTAACCCTCAGCCTGAAGTAAAGCTCTAACCCACAGCCTGAAGTAAAGCTCTAACCCTCAGCCTGAAGTAAAGCTCTAACCCACAGCCTGAAGTAAGCTCTAACCCTCAGCCTGATGTAAAGCTCTAACCCTCAGCCTGAAGTAAAGCTCTAACCCTCAGCCTGATGTAAAGCTCTAACCCTCAGCCTGAAGTAAAGCTCTAACCCTCAGCCTGAAGTAAAGCTCTAACTCACAGCCTGAAGTAAAGCTCTAACCTCGCCTGAAGTAAAGCTTAACCCTCAGCCTGAAGTAAAGCTCTAACTCACAGCCTGAGTAAAGCTGCCTTAGAAGAAACGTCAGGCGTGTGCGCATGCGTTGGCGTTTTCGTTGACAGCTCAGACGTGCTCTTACACAAACGTAGTTTTAGCTGATTTTTACAAAACTTTCTCTTAACCTCGGGGTTCCCATTCGTTTTTAACGTCACTTTTACCTGGATCTATACTTTCACAACTTTTAAACACATTCTAACCTCAGTGTGGACTTGTGCTAATCGGCGGCGTGGACTTGTGCTAACCGGCGGCTAGCTAATGGCTACACGACTCACCTCCACGCCCAGTTGCGGGAACTGTGCTGGTCTGAGCCAAAGATTTGCTGATCTGGAGCAAAGGATTTCCATGCTGTTCAAAATCCAGGAGGAAAAGGACTCTGAGATAATCGTGGGTAAAACTCAAACCAGTCCCACTAGTGCGCAGCTCGCTGACACGGCGCATTCTTCCGGTAACGTCTCATCACACTCCAATGCTACCTGTCCACGTCATCAGGCCGGTGGTGTCCCTCGCAGCCAAAACTACTGGCTCCAAGTCGGCGCTAAGCCTAAAGCTCCAACTAGTTCGACTCCACGGAGGAAGTCAGAAAAATGGATAGTTGTGCCAGCCAGCAAAGCTCCCCGTAAGCGTGGCTCCCATCACGCCGATAGCATAACGCTGGCAAATAGATTCAACATCCTGGACAACGAGAATTTCCTCCTCTGCCCAGTCTGACTCAGTCCGGGACGCCCCCTCCAGGACTCTCACAGGCCTTCAGTGAACCCCCAGCTTGGGTCAGACGCCGCGGTAGTGCGCTCTACACCCCAGCTCCTGCTTACAAGGACGGATCAATACCTCATATTGGCATACTGCATGAGACTCAGTTTCCGGACCTGCGCTGCCTGCAAACATGTGAGTGTGCAGTACAGACGCAGCCCGAAGACCGCGTCGCCTCCTCCCGCACCTCGAGTCCGAGCACTGGCGCCTCCTCCTCGGGCACGTTGGG
This sequence comes from Neogobius melanostomus, assembly GCA_007210695.1. NCBI lineage: Eukaryota > Metazoa > Chordata > Actinopteri > Gobiiformes > Gobiidae > Neogobius > Neogobius melanostomus. The sequence goes on along the minus strand of VHKM01001234.1, from coordinate 3,817 downwards.
ACATAGTGACCGGGAGGACACGTCTGCTGCTCCGTTCGGGCGCGTGGACGGAGCAGCAGGAGGGCGCTCCTCCGCTGTGGATGTGGATCGGACTCGGAGCCGGGATCATGCTACGGTGAAGCCAAATCCATCAGTCCTTGTGTTGGGAACGTCCATGGTCCGCAACGTGAGGGTGATTAACGGCACACCTCCTGCCACCAGGTGCTCTCGTGCAGGACATCAATAACGCTGCCCAAATATCCTCCATAATCATCCTTCTGTTCAACCGTAGTAATTCACGCCGGTACCAACGACCTCAAACTTCAGCAGTCAGAAAAACTCAACCAAGACTTCATTTCACTCATCAACACCATTAACAACAAACAATAAAACTTGTATCGTTTCTGGACCATTCTCTGCGCCTCGTTTTGGAGATGGAAAATTTAGTAGAGCGAGGCTGCTCCATTTGTTTTTAAAGAACTACTGCACGAAGAATAACATCTCATACGTGGACAATTTCTTAACATTTTTTAACAGGCCTGGACTTTTCAAAAAGGACAGACTACACCCCAACTTCACCGGATCACACCTGTTCTCACAGAACATTCAACTTACAATAGAATCAGCAGCATGAAGGTCTCCCCCCACAGCCACCATAGCGGATATTCCTGTTTTTATCAGCAGAGAGCGCACCAAAGATAAGACTACTCGCACTGTTAATACTATAACCTCAGACCTATCACCAAAGCTCAGTCATCACATAGTCCCTTAGATACTCAGTCTCCTACCACAGTGAACATGGCTCTATTAAATGTCCGCTCTCTGTCGAATAAGTCTTTTATTGTAAATGATTTGATTTTAGATAATAATCTTGATTGTTTATTTCTAACTGAAACCTGGCTGGGTGCGGATGCGAATGCCGTTCTTGCTGAGGCCTCTCCACCTAATTTTAGCAGTGCCTTTTCAACCAGAAATGGAAAAAGGGGAGGTGGCACTGCCTCTATAAGCATAACACTCTTGCCACCAAACCCATTTTATTCGATCAATACACGAGTTTCGAGCACCACGCAATTATTTTTAATAACCCCCCGATTTTATGTGTCACTATCTATAGACCGCCCAAAAGATATCCCCTTTTTATTAATGAATTCTCAGACTTTCTATCTATTTACATACCTCCTTTAATAAGATCATTTTAACTGGTGATTTTAATCTACACATAGACAACATTTTAGACCCCATTACTGCAGAGTTTTTAAATGTTCTTAATTATATGGATTTCACCCAACACGTCACACAGCCAACTCCGAGAAAGGACACAGTCTGGACCTGGTCATCACGTATGGCCCGGTCATCACGTATGGCCGGTATCGTATGACCGGTCATCACGTATGGCCCGGTCATCACGTATGACCTGGTCATCACGTATGGCCTGGTCATCACGTATGGCCTGTCCACTACTGTGTCCTCTGTTATCGACTTGGCCGTCTCTGACCATTACTGTGTGTTTTTAATGTCACCGGTTTTATCCAGCGAGAATCCTCGGCAAAAACTGTGAGGAAACGAAATTTGACCCTGAAGTGGCTGCAAAATGTATTGATGCTTTACAACAAATTCCTCCTGTGATTTTACCTGCTAACTGCGATTTTATTGTTGACAATTTTAACCGTAAACTACTCATCGCCCTCGATGCAGTTGCACCATTCAAACTTAAAAGATTAATCCCAAATCCCTCCCCCCCTGGAGAAACGAGGAGCTGAAGCAACTCAAGAGAAACTGCAGGAAGGCCGAGAGGAGATGGAGGAAATTCAAAACAACAATACATTTTCAATATTCCGTGCTCAACAAAAGACATACAATACAGCAATAAGAAATGCAGAAATAAATTATTTTCCACAATAATCACCAACCACAAAAACAACCAAAAGTCCTATTCTCAACAATAGAAAATGTTTTAAATCCTGATTTTAACAAACCTCCTTAAATCCCACAGACGCTCTCTGTGAGGCGTTTGCAGACCAGGGGAAAGATAGACACCATCAGATGTAATATTTTATCTACCCAAAGTAACACAGCTTTAAATACATCTGGTTGTCTACTTGTTCCAAAAGAAACACTGCACAGTTTTGTCCAGGTTAATGCTGAGATGCTTGATAAAGTTTTCTCCTCAGTGAGGCCCACCACATGTCTTTTAGACCCGGTCTCAACCCCGTTTTTTAAAACATTCTATGGATCTTTAAAGACGAAGTTTTAAACATGATGAATTGCTCTCTTCAGACTGGGGTCTTCCCTGCTGCCTTTAAGGGGCGGTGGTGAGGCCTCTACTGAAGAAGAGCAATTTGGACTGTAATGATTTTAACAATTTTAGACCGGTATCCAACTTACCATTCTTAAGCAAATCTTAGAAAAACTTGTCTTCATCCAACTATGATTTCATTACTGCAGATAACATCTTTGAGAATTTCCAGTCTGGCTTTAGTGGTAAACCACAGCCTGAGACGGCCCTCTTTAAAGATTTTTAAATGATCTTAGATTAATTATGACTCACAGGAATGGTCACAGTGTTGGTTCTACTGGTAGCTGTAGCGCCGCCTTTGATACAGTCGACCACACTATTCTTTTACTCGCTTTAAAAACACATCGGCCTCTCTGGTGCTGTTCACAAATGGTTTACATCCTACAAACTCACAGACAGGACCTTCATGGTGAGTGTGGATACCTTGCCTCCTCTAAGGGTTCCATAAAATTCATGTGGCGTGCCCCAGGGTTCGATTTAGGGCCAGTGCTTTTTAACCTGTATTAATGCTCCCTCTTCTTGGTGATGTCATTTCAGAGACATGGAGTCAACTTTCATAGTTTACGCTGATGATACACAGTTGTACTATCTCCATGTCTTCCTTGATGAACCCAGGCCAATGGCATGCACCGCCTTTTTTAACTGCATTTTAGATCAAAAACCTGGATGGCAGAAAAACTTTTCTCCAGCTTAACAGGACAAAAACTTTGAAGTTTTAGTCATAGGTCCTGGGCCCAGAGATGAGAAACTTTTACACCAAACTACAGTCATTGTCTTTTAATCCTTCCCCACAGGTGAAGAACCTGGGCATGATTTTACTCTGAGCTGACTTTAATTCCACACATTTAAGAAATATCACAAAGATAGGTTTTTACCATCTAAAGAACTGCCCCGCCCATTTCTCTCTCGGACCAACACGGAGACGCTGATGCTTTTAACCGTCGTATCGACTACTGTAATGCCCTGCTCTTGGTCTTCCCAAAAAGAGTATCTCAGGTTTACAACTTTTTACCAAAAAATTCAGGCAGCTCGTGTGCCTGACAAAGACAGGAGGCGGGACCACATTACAACGGTTTTAGAGTCGCTTGGCATTGGCTCCCCGTGTGTTAGGATCGATTTTAAAGAGTTCTTTTAATGGTTTTTAAATGTCTTAATGGTCTTTTGGTCCTTCTTATCTTTCAGAAATACTTTTACCTATGAACCTTCGCGGTCCGCTGCCGCTCCTCCGGCAGGGGTTCTAGTTTTTCCTAAAGTTCAACAGAAAGACTCTGGCGAGGCGTACTTTCCATATTATGGCCCTCACCTCTGGAACGACCTGAGGAGGAGCTCAGACCTCAGAGAACGTTCATGTTCTTTAGAGCAGGCTCAGACTCCACCTTTTTAGCTTTAGGCTTTTACCTGACATTTATTAATTTAGTCCTAATTGATATATTTGTGTGTGTGTGTGTGTGTGTTGTGTGTGTGTGTGTGTGTGGCATGTGTGTGTGTGTGTGTGTGTTGTATGGTATGCATGTGTGTATGATGTATGATTGTGCGGGCGTA
>VHKM01001233.1:0-96624 GCA_007210695.1 Neogobius melanostomus | reverse complement strand
TTTGGGTCGTGTTTCAGGTTGGTGATTTGGGTCATGTTCAGTCGTGGTTAGTCGTCATGTTTCAGGGTGTGTTTTGGTCATCGTTGCAGCAGGGGCGCTGTTTTGTCATTTTCAGGGGTGTGTTTTGGTCAGTTTCAGGCGATAATTTGGGTGCGTGTTTAGTCATGTTTTTGTCAGGTTAGGCATGTTTGGTGCATGTTTCAGGCGTGTTTTGGTCCATGTTTTCAGGTGTGTTTTTGGTCTACGTTTCAGTCATGTTTTTGTACAATGTTTTGGGTCATGTTTACAGTCGTGTTTTTGGTCATGTTTCAGTCGTGTTTGTCATTGTTCAGGAAGGTTTGGGGTTTATTCTTGGCGTGTGTTGGTCATTGGTGTTCAGTCATGGTTTATGGTCATGTTTCAGTCGTGTTTTTGGTACATAGTTTAGGAAGGTTTTGGTTATTTCAGTTGTGGTTTTTGGTCATCGTTTCATCGGCGTGTTTTGGTTGCCAGTTCATTCAGTCATGTTTGTGGTCTGTTTCAGTCTAGAGTTTGGTCAGGTGGAGTTTCGGAAGGGTGTTGGTTTTAATTATCAGTTGTGTTTTGGTCATGTTTTCAGGCGTGTATTCGGTCATGTTTCGGTCATGTTTCAGTCATGTTTCAGGTCAATATTCAGTCATGTTTGGTCATGTTTCGGTCATTTTTCGGTCAGGTTTCGGTCATGTTTTAGGGTGTTTTGTATGTTCAGTTGTGTTTTGTCATCGTTTCAGCCGGTTTTGTATGTTTATTGTGTTTTGGTAATGTTTCAGCGTGTTTTTGGTCATGTTCAGTCGGTTTCAGTCATGTTTCAGTCAGGTTTCGGTCAGTTTCGGTCATGTTTCGGTCAGGTTTCGGTCAGGGTTTCGGTCATGTTTCGGTCATGTTTGGGTCCAGGTTTCAGTGTTGTTTAGGTCGATTTTCAGTTTGTTTTGGTCATTGTTACAGGTGTGTTTTGGTCAATGTTTTCAGTCGGTGTGTTTTGTATGTTTACAGCCTGTTTTGGTCATGTTTCAGGATATTTTGGTAAGGTTCAGCGTGTTTTGGTCTTGTTAAGGCGTGTTTTGGTCATGTTTTGGCATTTTCAGTTTGGTTTGGTCATGTTTCAGTCGTGTTTTGGTCATGTTTTCAGGAAGGTTGGTCATGTTCAGGCGTGTTTGGTCATGTTTCAGTCGTGTTTGGTCGGTTTCAGTTGTGTTTTGTCATGTTCAGGGTGTTTGGTCAGTTTCAGTGTATTTTGGTCATGTTTCGTCTGTTAATGGTCGGTGTTTCAGTGTGTTTGGTCAGTTCAGGCGGTTTTGTCATGTTACAGGTGTATTTTTGGTCATGTCTTCAGTCGTGTTTATGGCATGTTTCAGGCGTGTTTTGGTCCGTGTTCAGTGTGTTTTGGTCATTGTTTCAGGCGTGTTTGTTCATGTTACAGGTGTATTTGGTATGTTCAGTCGGTATGGTCATGTTCAGGCGTGTTTGGTCATGATTCAGTCGTGTTTTGGTCGGTCAGTTTTCTGCCATGTTTCCAGTCATGTTTCTGTCATGTTTCAGTCATGTTTCTGTCATGTTTCAGTCATGTTTCCAGTCATGTTTCAGTACATGTTTCTGTCAGTTTTCAGTTTGTGTTTTGGTCATGTTTCAGGGGTGTTTGGTCATGTTACAGGTGTTGTTTTGGTCTTGTTTAGTCGTGTTTTGGGTAATGTCAAGCCGTGTTTTGGTCATGTTTTAGGCGTGTTTGGTCATGTTTCAGTCGGTTTTGGTCGTTTTCAGTCGTGTTTGGTCGTATTTCAGTTGTTTTGGGTCATGTTTCAGGCGTTTTTTGTCAGTTCAGCGTCCGTGTTTGGTAATGTTTCAGCCGTGTTTGGTCATTTAGTTTTGGTCATGTGTCAGCGTGTTTTGGTCAATCGGTTATCATGTTTCAGTCATGTGTAGTCATGTGACAGCATGTTTCAGTCATGTTTCAGTCATGTTCGGTCATGTGACAGTCAATGTTTCAGTCATTGTGTCAAGTCTGTTTCTGGCATGTTTGCAGTTGGGTCATCGTTTCAGGCATGTTTGTCATGTTTGGTCATGTTCAGTTGTGTTTGGTCGTAGTTGTGGTAAATGTTAAGGTGGTGTTTTGTCAGTTCAGGTCGTAGTTTGGTCATGTTCTAGGCTGTTTGGTCAATGTTTTCAGTGTAGTTATGGTCATTTCAGGCGTGTTTGGTCATGTTTGGGTCAGGTTCGGTTCATGTTTCGGTCATGTTTCCGGTCAAGTTTCGGTCAGCGTTTCGGTCATGTTTCAGGTCATCGTTGCAGTCAGGTTTCAAGTCAGGTTTCGTCATGTTTCAGCCGTGTTTGGTCATGTTCACTTGTGTTTTGGTCAGTTCCAGTGTGTTTCATCGTGTTGGTCTGTCAGTCGTGTTTCAGTAGTGTTTTGGTATGTTTCAGTCGTGTTTTGAGGTACATGTTTCAGTCCGTGTTTCCGGTGTTTTGGTCAGTTTCAGTCGTAGTTTCGTCGTGTTCTGGCGTTTTGGTCATGTTTCAGTCGTGTTATGGTCATGTTTCAGGCGTGTTTTGGTCATGTTTCAGTCGTGTTTTGGTCGTGTTTTCAGTGTGTTTTGGTCATGTTCAGTTTGTTTTGTGTCGATGTATTAACTTGTGTTTGGTCTGTTCAGTTGTGTTGGTCGTTACGGTGGTTTGTTATGTTCAGTGTGTTGGTAAAGTCAGCGTGTTTTATGGTATGTCTAGGCGTGTTTGGTAATGTTTCACTGTTGGTCGTGTTTCAGTTGTTTTTGGTCAGGTTTCAGTCGTGTTTGGTCGGTTTCAGAGTTGTGGTTTGGTCATGTTCTAAAGGCGTGTTTGGTCATGTCTAGGCGTGTTTTGGTAATGTTCAACTGTGTTGGTCGTGTTCAGTTGTTTTTGGTCATGGTTTAGTTCGTGTTGGTCATGTTCAGTCGTCGTTTTGGCGGTTTTTTCAGTTGTGTTTGGTCATGTTTCAGTGTGTTTTGGTCATGTTTACAGTGTGTTTGGTCATGTTTCAGTCGTGTCTTGGTAAGTTTCAGCCGTGTGTTTTGGCATTTAGGCATGTTTGGTCATGTAAGTCGGTTTTTGTCATGTTCCTGCCGTGTTTTGGTCATGTTTTCAGGAAGTTTGGGGGTCGGTTTCAAGTTTGTTTTTGGTCATGGTCAGGCGTGTTTTTGGCATGTTCAGTCCGTGTTTGGTCATTTTCTGCGCCGTTTGGTCATGTTCAGTCGTGTATGGTCATGTTTCAGGCGTGTTTTGGTAATGTTTTCAAGTCGTGTTTTGGTCGTGTTCAGTGTGTTTGGTCCCATGTTTCAGGCGTGTTTTGTTCATGTTACACAGGTGTATTTTGGTCATGTTTAGTCGGTTATGGTCATCGTTCAATCAGGGTGTTTTGGTCAGAATGTTTCAGTCGTGTTTTGGTCGTGTTTCAGTTGTGTCTTTGGTCATGTATCAGGCGTGTTGCACTACAGTCGCGGTTGTTGGTCGTGTTTCAGTTGTGTTGGTCATGTTTCAGCCCGTGTTGTTCATGTCAGGCGTTGTTCTTCGTCATGTTTTCAGTCGTGTTGGGCGTTTTCTAGTCGTGTTTTGTTCGTGTTTCAGTCGTGTTCTTGGTCATGTTTCAGGCCGTCTGTTGCTTGGTCATGTTTCAGGCGTCGTTGGTCAGTTCAGGCGTGTTTTGGTCATGTTTCAGTCGTGTATTTGGTCGTGTTTCAGTCGTGTTTTTGGTCGTGTTTGTCAGTTGGTGTTTTTGGGTCATGTGTTCAGATCGCCGTTTTTGGTAAGTTTTCAGCCCGTTGTTTTTGGTCTCATGCTTTCAGTGTGTTTTCGCGTCATGTTTTCAGGGGCGTGTTCAGTCATGTTTCTTGTCATGTTTCAGTCATGTTTCTGTCATGTTTCAGTCATGTTTTCAGTCATAGTTCTGTCATGTTTCAGTCCATGTTTCAGTGATGTTTGGTTATGTTTCAGTTGTGTTTTGCGTCGGTTTGATGGTCATGTTTCAGGCGTGTTTTGGTCATGTTTCGAGTCGTGTTTTGGTCATTGTTTCAGGATTTTTGGTTCATGTTGGTCCATGTTTCAGTTGTCTGTTTTTGGTATTTCTAGGCGTGTTTGTCATGTTGTTACTAGGCGTGTTTGGTCAATGTTTTACGTATATTGGTCGTGTTCTAGAGCGTTGTTTGGTCATGTTTCAAGTCGTGTTATGGGTCATGTGTTTCAGGGTGTTATGTTTTGGCCATGTTACAGGTGTGTTTGGTCATGTTGTCAGGCGTGTTTGGTCTGTTACAGGTGTGTTCTGTATGTTTCAGGCGATTGTTCTTTGGTCATGTTTCAGGTGTCTAATTGTTTTTGTCGATGTTTCAGGTTGTGTTCAGTCGTGTTTGGTCCTGTTTCAAGTCGTGTTTCAGTCGTGTTTTGTCCTGTTTCAGTCGTGTTTCAGTCGTGTTTTTGGTCCTGTTTCAGTCGCTGTTTTGGTCATGTTTCAGGTTGTGTTTGTGGTCATTGTTTCCTTGGCGGGGTTTTGGATCATGTTTCAGCTCCGTGTTTCAGTTCTGTTTCAGTCGTGTTTTCAGTCGTGTTTTGGTTCCATGTTTCAGTCGTGTTTCCAGTCGTGTTTTTGGTCCTGTTTCACGTCGTGTTTTGGTCATGTGTTCACTTGTGTTTTGGTCAGGTTTCATTCCGTGTTTCAGTCGTGTTTTGTCGCCGGTCAGTCGTGTTCTGTTTCAGTCGTTGTTCTTGGTCTGTTTCAAGCGTGGTTTTCCGGTGTTTTGGATCAATGTTTCAGTCAGTATGTTCGGTCGTGTTCTGTCGGTGTTTTGCGTTTGTTTTGGTCATGGTCCGTGTGTTTTTCGTGTTTTAGTCATGTTTTTGGTCATGTTTCAGGCATGTTTGGTCATGTTTCAGGCATGTTTTGGTCATGTTTCAGGCGATGTTTTGGCATGTTTCCGGCGGGTTTTTCGTGTTGGTTATTAGTCATGTTGGTCATGTTTAGGCTGTTTTGGTCATGTTTCAGTCTGGTTTCAGTCGTCGTTTTTTCATGTTTTGTCATGTTCAGTCGTATTGTTTCAGTCGTGTTTTGGTCGTTGTTTCAGTCATAGATTATAAATAATACCCGGTGTGATCCTCCAGTACTTATATTGTTAAAAGGGTTGAGGCCATTAATGCAGCAGAAGCGCGTCGTCTGTCACTGAAAGGTCGCGGCTCATGTGGGAGCAGTTCATCATCGTCCCTGCACAATACCACCGCGACTACCTGTACCAAAACCAACAACGACACACACACACACACTAGTACAATCACACAACCACGACACAGACTCACACAGAGCAGCTTCCATCATACTCGTCCCAACACAATAACCACGATTCCCGTGGGAAGAGAAAGAGATTTCACAGAAAACTTGTTGTCCAGATACTGAGAAGGAATATGGTGAAATAGTTAAAAACGGCTGGTTCAAAGCTCATTATCATCAGGAATCTCTATAAACATACTGTTAAAAATCTTCCAAATGTGTTGGCTCAGGAGTAAAGTGTGGTCTGTGGGGCGACTAAAGTGTAGATGTTCGTTAAAGAAGTGAAAGAGAGGTTGTTTCTTTCTAAAAGCCCATAGTTTAACTTTGAGAGGATGTACAGAGAAGATCCTGGTGACTATATGGTAACGTTTATTTTTACTAATTTCTCAATCGTTTCTGGGAGAATCCAGTGAATCAAAAACGGTCTCAAAGTATTAGCGTTTTTTTTGTCAGCGCGAATAAACTAAGGTCCATTATTTCCCCATAAACTGTCCACAAGTATCTATAGCTATAAGTATATAAATATGAGTGGGTTTGTGAATCGAGGTCCGGTGGTGATGTTTTTTTCGTATTTCACTGGTGTTTTTAAAATCATGTTTTGGTGATATTTTAAAGATTTTGCTCATTTTAGCCATCCCCCTGGTAAATTAGGCATTATTCTGTTATCTACTGAGTACTATTTTTTATGATATTATAATATTTTTATCGTTTTAAGACATATTTTTACTTTTACTCCGCGCCCCTCGCTTCCGTACATACAACTTTAGCAAAGTTAGTAGAAATATACATATTTAAACAAAGATCTAACGGACCTGGTTTCATCACGACTCTATTTCAAAGACCTGGGGAAAAACCCGCCCATGCGGGGTAAAGCTCACTCCCTGCTTACCTGTTATCCCCCCGCCCTTAAAGGGATATTTCAGTGATTTTTTGACAATTGGGCTCATTTCCTAGGTTATCCAGTTGTTTTGTTGATGTGATTGTCTGGGGAGATAATGTTTCTTAAATTCATGCAGTTCTTATTATTTGAAGAGTCTGTGGGCGCTAGGCTAATGTAGGGCTAGTGCATGATCTATTGTATCAGTTTAGCCATTCCATTAGCTAAACAGTGTTCGGCCCACTCCACAGTGCACCTGAGGTAAATCAGCTTATAACACCAGACTAACCATATAAATGTCTGTGTTATAGGAATTCATTTAAAATAACTATATTTGCAGCAGCATCAGCTTCGTGGTGTTAAGCGTAACGCAGCGGCGAGGTGATCTGCGAGAACAATAGTCCCTTCAAATGTGGTTACATTCATTTTTGATACAAGGTCAGTTATATTTAAACATTTATTAACACAGACATTTATATGGTAGTCTGGTGTTATAAGTATTTACCTCAGGTGCACTGTGAGTGGGTTCAGACTGGTTTTATGCAGGCTAACTGCATACCATAGAAATATATTAGCCTTGTCACTCTAGCTAGCGCCACTAAGACTCTTCAATATAAGAACTCGCGATTGAATTTTTAGAAAAATATCTCCAGACCATCAACAAAACGGATAAACTAATGTGGAAATGAGGCCCATGTCACCAAAATCTGAAATATCCCTTTACACACGTATTGTTTGGCGATTTGATTGAAAGTTCAAATGCTCCTTCTCCACTGATGTGGTGGATATTTTATGATGCATCTTTTAACCTCTTACCCACGCCTTAACCGAGTGCATTTTCGTTCAGTTTCAGCTCTCCAAAGCGTTTACAGCTAAGCCAGAAGAATGCCTTTTGAAAGCTCAAACCACTACCTACAAACTGATTGTGACTTTTTTGTTCGGTTTTCATCTCTTTTTCTTCTTGATTTTTGATGCTTTTTTGTCATGATTTCGTCTTGTTTTGTCGCTCTTTCATTGTGTTTTGTGCTTCTTGTTGTTTTTGTCACATCTTTTGTTACACTTGTATCTTCGATTTGCTCGCTTATTTCGATGTTGTGAAGCTTTTTTAGATATGGTAAAGCCCAAACTGGGTTAAGAGGTTAATAGTGCTTCATAAATGAAGAGGATGGCATCACAGTCTTTGACTGTGAGCGATGAAGCTGAGTCCCTATCTGCGCGTTCCGTGCGAAACTCTGTCGGTGCGCTCTGCTCTGGCGCCCCTCTCGTGCGCCCCTGCTCCGTGCGCTATGCTTCTGTGCGCCCTCTCGTGCGCTCTGCTACTGATGTGACTGTCGTTGCGCCCTCCTCGTGCGCTCTCTCGTGCGCTCTGTTTGTGCGCTCTTCTGCTTTCGTGCCCCTTCTGTGCGCTCTGCTCGTGCACCTCCTCGATCCAAATTAGATCGGCGCTCTGCTCGTGCACCCTCTCGTTGCGCTCCTGCTCAGTCGCCCTGCTGGCTGCGGCCCTCCTCGTGCGCTTGTCTGCGCTCTGTTCGTGCGCTCTGCTCGTGCACCCTCCTCAGTGCGCTCCTGCTTGTTTGGCCCAATCCCTCCGTGCACTCTGGCTCAGTGCGCTCTGCTCGTGCGCTCTGCTCGCTGCACCCTCCTCGTGCGGCTCTGCTCGTGCACCCTGCCGTGCGCTACTGCTCGTGCACCCATCATCAGTGCGGCTCTGTCGTGCACCTCTCGTGCACTGCTTGCTCCGTGCGCCTGCTCGTGCGCTACTGCTCGTGCAGCCCTCCCGTCGCGCTTGCTCGTGCACCCTGCCATTCGTGCGCTTGCTCGTGGCGCCGCTGCTCGTGCGCTCTGTCGTAGCGCTCTGCGTGCACCCCTCCTACGTGCGCTCTGGCTCTGGACCCTCTCGTCTGAGAGCGTCTGCCATCGTTGCGCTCTGCTCGGCGCTCTTGCTCGTGCGCCCTCCTCGTTGCGCTCTGCTCTGGTGGCTTTCTCGCTTGCGCTCTGCTGTACTCTGGCAGTCACAGGATGGTCTCCGTTCTTTGACTAATGCGGGTCTTCGTCCGAAAGTCCTGTTTGTTTCCAGTGCGCGGGTCCTCACGGGCCGTCGTGGCAATGGTCACTTGGACGCCGCCACCCGAGTAGGTGGAGCCTGAGTTATCCACAGGTGAAAGCTCGTTTCACCGTCACAGTTTATGGAGCTGTTAACTGAAAAACAAACGGGTTACTTCAAGCAGAAAATGAGGAAATAATCATGGTGTAAGTAATAGGCCACCGAATAAGGGGTTAGTCTGGTTTAGTCCACTCTGGTCTCTGGTCACCGCTCTGGATCTCTGGTCCCGCTCTTTGGTCTTCTGTTCTGCTCTGGTCCCACTCTGGTCTTGGTCTCGGGCTGGATGGTCGTCTGCGGTCCCGTCTGGTCTTTGTTCTAGTCTCTGTCTCTGTCCGCTCTGGTCTTCTGGTTCATCTCTGTCTCTGGTCTCTGGTTCTCTGGTCTATGGTCCCGCTCGGATTCCCGGTCTCTGCGTCCGGTCTCTGTCTCTGGTCCCGGGTCTCTTAGGTCCGGTCTCTATCTCTAGTCTCTCGGGGTCCGGTCTCTGGTTCCCGGTTCTGTCTCTAGTCTCTGGTCTCTGGTCCCGCTCTGGTCTTGGTCTCTAGTCCTCTGGTCTCTGGGTCCGCTCTGGTCTCTGGTCTCAGGTCTCAGTCTTGGTCTCTAGTCTCTGCGTCCCGCTCAATTCGTGGTCTCTGGTTCTCGAGTCCTAGTCTCTGGTCTCTGACGCTCGTCCGCTCTGGTCTCTGGGTCTCTGTCCGGTCTCTAGTCCCTAGTCTCTGGTCCCGGTCTCTGGTCTCTAGTCTTGGTCCGCGGTCTCTGGTCCCCGCTCTGGTTCTCTGGTCTTGTCCCGGTCTCTAGTCCTTAGTCTCTCGGTGCACCCGGTCTCTGGTCCTCTAGTCTCTTGTGTCTAATGGGTTCCCGGGTTCTCTGGTCCCGGTCTCTGGTCTTAAGTCTCTGGTCGTCTGTCCCGCTCTTGTTTAGGTGCTCTAGTCTTAGTTCTGGTCTCTGGTCTGGGGGTCCCGGTCCCTAGTCTCTGGTCTCTGGTCTCGGTCCCCGAGCTCTGGTCTCCTGGTCTCTAGTCTCTGTCTGCTACTGGTCTCTGGGTCTCTGGTCGCCACTCCTGAGTCTCTAGTCTCTGGTTCCCGGTCTTTGTCCCGGTCTCTAGTCTCTAGTCTCTGAGTCCCGGTCTTCTTGGTTACGGTCTCTGGTCTCTGTCTCTGGGTCTCTGGTCTCTAGTCTCTGGTCTCTGGTGCCCGCTCGGTGTCTGGTCTCTAGTCTCTGGTCTCTGGCCACGCTTGGTCTCTGGTCTCTAGTCTCTGTCTTATGATCCTCTGGCCTGGTTCGTAGAGTCCCTTGCTCTGGTCTTCGGCTCTAGTCTTCTCTGGGTCCTTGCTCTTATAAGGGCTGTCTGGTCTGTCTGTCCCGGTCTCTGGTCTCTGGTTCTTAGTCTCTAGTCTCTGGTCTCTGGTCTCTGTCCCGAGTCTCTGGTTCCGGTCTCTGGGTCCCGGTCTTCTAGTTCTCTGGTTCTGGTCCCAACTCTGGTCTTGGTCTCTGTCTTGGTCTCTTAGTTCTCTGTTTCTCTGGTCCCGCTCTGGTCTCTGGTCTCTTAGATCTCTGGTCTCTGCGTGCCCGCTCTGGTCTCTGGTCTTAGTCTCTTGTCTCTATCTGGTCTCTGGTCTATGTCCACTTTGGTCTCTGTCTTGGTCCCGTCCTCTAGTTCTCTAGTCTCTGGTCCCGTCTCTGGTCCCGGGTCTCATGGTTCTAGGTCTCTTGGGTCCGGCTCTGGTCCCGGTGCCTTAGTCCTAGTCTCTGGTCCCGGTCTCTGGTCCTCCTCTAGTCTCTGTCCCGGTCTCTGTCCCGGGCTGGGATGCAGAGGGACTTGTTTCCCTCTGCTCCTCATTATCAGTCGAGTCTAACGACAGTTAAGCGAGTCTCCTGCTGTTCCTGCAGCCGAGAGAAAAACATCCCTCGTATCAGGAAACTGCTGAGACAGCACTGGGACTGAACCAGGACAAAGAAGACTGAACAGGACTAAAGAGGACTGAACCAGGACAAAGAAGGACTGAACAGACTGAACCGGACTAAAAAGGACTGGACCAAGGACTAAAAAGGACTAAAACCAGGACTGAACCAGGGAACTAAAAGAAGGACTGAACCAGACTGGAACCAGACTAAAGAAGGACTTGAACCAGGACAAAGAAGGACTAAGGACCAAACCAATGGAATAAAAGGGCTTTCAGAAAATGTAAAGTGAGTTTTGATGCAAAAATAACCCTTCCAAAACTTCAGAGTATTTTGCAGGAGCAGTGTTTTATTGTAGTAGTTCCACTACTGTAAGTATACATATGCCCAAAGTACTGTAATATACATGCAGTACTGTAAGTAATTGCGTACTGTATATAGTAGTACTGTAGTATTGCAGTACTGCAGTATACAAGTACTGTAGTCTATGCAGTACTGTAGTATATGTAGTACTGTAGTATATCATACTGTAGTAACAGTACTGTAAGTATATGTAGTACTGTAGTATAGGCAGTACTGTAGTATAATGTAGATGTAGTATACAGTACTGTAGTATATGTAGTACTGTAGTAATATGGCAGTACTGTGTATAGTAGTACGTAGTATATCAGTACTGTAGTATTACAGTACTGTAGTATACTGATACAGTACTGTAGTATATGCAGTACTGTAGTTATCAGTACTGTAGTATAATACTGTAGTATATGCAGTACTGTAGTGTATACAGTACTGTAGTATATGCAGTACTGTAGTATACAGTACTGTAGTAATGTATAGTATAGTACTGTAGTATATGCAGTACTGTAGTATACATACTGTAGTATAGCAGTACTGTAGTGTATACAGTACTGTAGTATATGCAGTACTGAGTACTCATTCGTTGTAGTATATGCAGTACTGTGTGTAATATTGCAGTAATCCCTGGTGACTCTGCTGATATTTACAGTCGTGGTATGTTTGACTGCAGTGTAATCAGCAGCTCTGATGAAAGTACTTACACAAACAATAACTTTACATGTAAAGTATCCAGACAAACTTACAAGACTTCTAATTTAACTTAAAAACATTTATTTTATTTATTTATGGAATGTGAAAGGAGGCCGTGGAAGTGACGCTTCAGATCGTTCACAGAGAAGACAATCTTTAATGAAGGTTCTTGAGTCATCGTCTGTACTTGCCTCTTCATCCAAAAGGCTTGTCAGCAACACTGAATTCTAAGCTCAGACTAGATAAAGACCATATCTGTATTTTTAAAGCCCAGCTTAAACCAATCTATTCAGACTGGCTTTCAATACTGAGTAATGTGGTGACATTTTATCTTTTTTATCTTGTATTTGATTTGATTTGATGGTGTTACATAATTGTTTTATTCTCATTGTGCCTGATTTTACTGTAAAGCACTTTGCCCTGTTTTAAGTGTTTAACGGCTTTTATCAATAAATGTTGACTGACTGATAGATTTAGCATAATGTTGCCGCTGATCCCCTAAAAAAACACATTAATCTGCAGGTTTACTGCAGTACAACCACAGCTACAATGCTAATGCTAAGCTAGGCTAATATCGCTAACACCTGCAGCTTCAACACCACAGACCTGACGATCAGCAGCCGCTAAAAACATGTTTCCTTTGCAGAGCTTCATTTAGTTTTGGACAGAGGGGTCAGAAAGAATCGAGTCCAAGAGTGAAGATGCTTAAGGTGTGATTAATTAGCCATGTGCTCCTAGTGTTTTCACAGGCTCTGAACATGACTGTCCTTTAGAAGCCGATGGAGCTGAAACTATCAAATCTGCTGCTGTTGTTTTGTGAAGGGACTTAAACAGGGGCAGTGGTTAGCGCTCGTGCGCACAGCTAGAAGTCCCAGGTTCGATACCCGCCAGTGCTCCACTTGCCCACACTGCTCACAGCTCCTACTGCCCACACTGCTCAGTGGTCCTACAGGCCCACACTGCTCACTGCTCCTACAGGCCAGAGGCTTTGACGACGGGTCAAATGCACAGAATGGGATTAATAAAGTAAACTTGAACCATCCATCCATTTTCTTCCACTTGTCCGTTGCCGGGTCGTGGGGGCAGCTGTTGGAGCTGCACCAGCCCCTATGGCGCCCCCTGCAGGTGGTGGGTCCACAGAAGGACGGCCTCATGGTTCTAATCGGGCCTGTTGGTCTCTCATAAGGGGCTTCTGAACCGCTCTTGTCTGACCCGTCACCTACGACCTGTTTGCCCTGGAGACCCTACCAGGGGCACCAAGCCCCCGACAACAGAGCTCCAGGATCATTCAGGCTCAAACCCTCCACCACGTTAAGGTGGAGGCTCCAGGATCATTCAGGTCAGACCCTCCACCACGTTAAGGTGAGGCTCCAGGATCATTCAGGTCAGACCCTCCACCATGTTAAGGTGGAGGCTCCAGGATCATTCAGGTCAGACCCTCCACCATGTTAAGGTGGAGGCTCCAGGATCATTCAGGCTCAAACCCTCCACCACGTTAAGGTGGAGCTCCAGGATCATTCAGGTCAAACCCTGCACCACGTTAAGGTGGAGGCTCCAGGAATGTTTGGGGTGTCCAGGGTATTTGCAGTATTAGTCCTTCAGAAGGATGCAGTAGTATTTGCAGTAGTATTTGCAGTATTAGTCCCCAGAAGGATGCAGTAGTATATGCAGTAGTATTGCAGTAGTATTGCAGTAGTGTTTGCAGTAGTATTGCAGTAGTGTTTGCAGTAGTATTTGCAGTAGTTTTGCAGTAGTATTTGCAGTAGTATTTGCAGTAGTATTTGCAGTAGCATTTGCTGTAGTATTGCAGTGTTACCTCTGACAGATGAAGTGTCTGGTCCAAGGCCGCGCTGAGACGTGTCTCTGTTAAAGCTCATGAGTGTGCACGTGGATGACTCTCTGTATGTGTGTGCATGTTTGTGCATGTGTGTGTGTGTGTAGTGCATGTGGTGTGTGTGTGTGTGTGTGTGTGTGTGTGTGGAGGCCCTGCTCTGATACAATCTGTCTCTAATGATGTTCCTGAGTCTGACTCAGCGACTCTTTTGAGCGACTCTTTGAGCGACTCTTTTGAGCGGCTTGTTTGAGCGGCTCTTTTGGGGCGGCTTCGCTCTTTGGGGCGGCTCTTTTGAGCGGCTCGTTTGAGCGGCTCTTTTGAGCGACTCTTTTGAGCGGCTCGTTTGAGCGGCTCTTTTGAGCGGCTCTTTACGGTGAACGGTTCAAACCGGATCTCGATTGTGAAAAGAGCCGATGTTATTGTGTTCTTAAAGCCTGTGTGTTATTTAAGACCTGACAAGTTTCAGCTACACATAAACAAATGGTACCTCCCTCTCTCTCGGTACAGCTGTGTTTTGTTGTGGTTTCTGTTCCACACTGTTTTAGGCAAGGCAAGGTAAGGCAAGTTTATTTGTAGAGCACAATTCATACACGAGGCAATTCAAAGTGCTTCACAGTTGCAGAAAAAATTACAGAAAACAGATAAAACATCAACATAAAGTTAATCAGTTACGGTAAAAGGCAAGAGTGCAGATAAAATACTTTAGTTTCATATGCACGGGTAAAAAGAGCTGTTTTCAGCCTGGATTTGAACATTGTCAGAGTTGAGGCCTGTCTCACATCCTCATGAAGACTGTTCCAGATTTTAGCTGCATGAAACTGAACGCAGCCTCACCGTGTTTATTATTGACTCTGGGAACCACCAGGAGACCCCTCCCTGAAGTTCTCAGGGCCCGAGATGGTTCATACGGCTCTAACATGTCAGAGATGGACTTTGGTGCTAAACCATGAAAAGACTTGTAACAAGCAGAGCTGTTTTAAATTCTATTCTCTGAGTGACAGGAAGCCAGTGCAGAGACCGGAGCACTGGACTAATGTGGTGGTATTTCCTGGTTCTTGTCAGGACTCGAGCAGCAGCGTTCTGGATGTTCTGCAGCTCTAACAGCTCGTTTAGAAAGGCCAGTGAGCAGCCGTTACAGTAGTCTAACCTGCTGGAGACAAATGCATGGATGAGTCTCTCTAAGTCTGGTTTTGACACTATACCTCTGATCTTAGCAATGTTTTTCAGATGGTAAAAAGCTGATGATGTTATTGCTTTGATGTGGCTGTTTAAGTTCAGGTCTGAGTCCATGATTACTCCTAGATTTCTAACCTGATTTTTTGGTTTCAGAGCGAGAGACTCAAGGTGACTGATAACACTTTGTCTTTGTGTCTGTGGCCAAAGACAATGATCTCAGTTTTGTCTGAATTTAGTTGGAGAAAGTTGTTTTGCATCCACAAACTGATCTGTTCGATGCAGTGACAGAGAGTATCTACAGGCCCATGTTCACCTGTATCAGTGACAGAGAGTATCTACAGGCCCATGTTCACCTGCCGTCAGTGACACGTAGATCTGAGTGTCATCTGCATAGTTGTGGTACGACACATTGTTGCTGTTTATTAGCTGACCCAATGGAAGCATGTACAGGTTGAATAAGAGGGTCCCAAGATTGACCCCTGGGGGACTCCACAGGTCATGGAAATTTTGTCTGAGACACAGTTGCCAATTTCGACAAAGTACGTCCTATCCTCGAGATAGGACTTGAACCAGTTTAGAGCAGTACCAGAGATTCCCACCCAGTTTTCTAACCTGTGAAGTAAGATCCCGTGGTCCACTGTGTCAAAGGCAGCGCTCAGGTCCAGCAGAACTAAAACTGAGACCTTACCTGCGTTGGTGTTCATACGGATATCATTTGTCACCTTGATCAGAGCTGTCTCAGTGCTGTGGTGGGGCCTAAATCCTGACTGGAAAGTATCAAACACATTGTTAGATAGGAGAAAGTAAGTGAGCTGTTGATATATTACTTTCTCTAGGACTTTTCCTAAGAACGGTAGGTTTGATATGGGCCGGTAGTTGTTCAGTACCTTGGGATCAAGGCTGCTCTTCTTTAGAAGAGGCTTAATGACCGCGGTTTTCAAGGCCTTTGGAAATGCTCCAGTCTCAAATGAGATGTTAACTAACTGAACAAGTTGTGGTAACAAGCTGGTCAGCACAGACTTCAGAAATCTAGTGGGTAATTCATCAAGGCAGCATGTACATGAACTCAGACCGGAGATGACCTCTTCGATTGTTTTGCCAGTAACAGGAGTGAAATGTGTCAGCTCAAGGTGTCTAGCTGGTGGCAGGGTTGCTATTTGTGTTGTGGAAATTATGGCATTTTTTATGCCTTGGACTTTGTCATAAAAAAATATTGCAAACTCATTGCACTTAGATGTAGAGATTAGTTCTAAGGGCAGTGAAACTGGAGGGTTAGTTAATCTGTTTACTGTGGAAAACAGAACACGAGAATTGTTTCTGCAGTTTGCGATGATTTTAGAGAAGTATTTCTCCCTTTCTCCACGCAAAATCTGGTTGAACTCACAAAGCACTTCTTTGTATATCTCAAATGAACCTGGAGCTTTGACTTGCGCCATTTCCTATCGGCTTTTCGGCACGCCCTTTTCTGTGCCCTGACCGAATGTTCACTTCTCCAAGGTGCCTTTTGTCTATTGTTAACTATTTTTACCTTGACAGGAGCAATAGTATCCAAAACATTTAAGACGCTTGATGTATAAGATTTCAACAGATTATCAACATTTGAACATGGAGGATTTTCAAATCTGATCATTTCCATAAACTGTGTCCTTGTTGTATCATTTATGTGTCTTCTTTGAATAACTCCAGGCCCAACCACTGGTTTGGGTGTAACAGACAAGTCAAAAAAGACACAAAAATGATCAGATAAAGCAACATCAACAACATTCACATTTGATATTTTAACACCTTTTGTAATAACTAGATCTAGAGTGTGACCTTTGTTGTGAGTTGCCCCTCTCACGTGCTGAGTTAAACCAAACATTTCAAGAACAGCATTAAGTTCTTTTGTATGCCTGTCATTGGTCACATCCACATGCACATTAAAATCACCTGAAATGACTAAACAATCAAAATCAGTGCATATAAATGAAAGTAATTCAGTGAAGTCTTCGATAAAACAATTCTGTGGTGGTTTGTAAATAGTCATACAGTATAAAGAATGGAAGATTGTTTTATCTCCATTTTGAAAGACACATACTCAAATGATACAAAAACCCCAAATGACAATTTGTGGATGACTATATTGTCCCTGAATATTGCACAGGCACCCCCGCCCCTCTGGTTTTGGCGTGTTTCAGACACAAAATTGAAATTTGATGGACTACACTCAATCAAAACTGCGTTACCAGTGTTTTTGTCAAGCCATGTTTCAGTTAAAAACATAACATCTAGATTATAAGAGGAAATAAAACTATTTATTAAAAAGGACTTGTTTTTTAACGATCTGGCATTGAGTACAGCATGTTTGAGATTTATCTGTGTTTGAGTGGATGGAATCTTTTTGCAAGGGATATGGATTAGAGTTCTTTGATTGGACGGTCTGACTGTTGCCCTCCTATCTAATCTATGTTGTTTGACTGTACTAATTGTTTCAGAAGAACACACTCCCTCTATGGACCTCTGGTTGGTTTTGAGTTTGCTATGCATGGTAGCAACGCAGAGGCCCTTAATGTCCTAGACAGCAGCAGTAAAGCTGCTGGAAATCGGAGGTGGGAGAGGGGCATGATACTTCTTCGGGGATGAAAGCCTTGTCTTGACATGACTGGAGTGAGGGGAGTCATTTGAATCCCTTGTTTTATCAAGGCTTCAAAATGGCTGGGAAATCCCATAGGTGACTTTGGAGATGGGAATGATTCAGAAAAATCCCTGGAGGGTGTAGATGTACCAGTCGGGCTCAAGGCCTGTGGTGGAGTTGATGAAAGTGCTCCTTCGGCTGAATCATTTACTATAGATGCAGGTGGTGCTGAAGCGGAGCTTTTCCCCGGAGATGCAGATGCAGGTGGCGCCGCTGCTATGGTTGAGATGTTTTCCGGTGCAGCTAATTCCTTAACTGTGGCTGGATCCTTAACTGTGCTGAGTCCTCTACTGTAGGTGCTGCTGGTGCTGCTGTTGTGGCTGGATCCTTAACTGTGGCTGAGTCCATTACTATAGGTGCAGATGATGCAGCTGCGACTGAATCTTTTATTGGGGATGCAGGCGAAACCTTTGCTGGTGAGCCAGGAGCTCTTCTCATGCTCCTCTCTGCTCTCTCTTGTTGCTCAGGCCTCCACGGATTCTGCAGAGCGTGGAGGAGATTTTCCATCAGTCGTCTCACTCCACCTCTGCTCAAATGTGGGTCATTTCCTTTAAACAGATCGTCGCGTTTCCAGAAAAGATAAAGTTCTCTATGAAATACAGTCCTCTTGACTCACAGACTTTGGACAGCCATGTATTCAACTGAAACAGCTGGGAGAATTTGTTTATTCTCCCGTCGATGTTTGGATAGGTCCACTGATGAAAATTTGTATCGCGTCTTTGTCCAGGCAATCAAGTCTGTCAAAAAGTTTATTAAACTTTTCTTTCAGGACTTCAGACTCTCCGTTTCTTGTGTCAACAGCACCAACATGTAAAACAAGTTTATTTATCCCAGGGTTATTTGTAATTTCCTTGTTTAGAACATCTATAATGTCAGAAACTGTAGCAGACAGATAAGTGATTGATGTCCTCCACAGAAGAATTACTACAGATATGGCTCCATCACCAAACAACAGGATATCTGTTATTTGGGGCGACGGTGGTGCAGAGAGTAGAGCGGGTCGTCTTGTGACCAGAGGGTCGGCGGTTCGAATCCCGCAGGTGCCCACTGTCGTTGTGTCCTTGGGCAAGACACTTCACCCACCTCGCCTCCAGTGTCTGCGTACACTGGTGTATGAATGAGAGTGTGAATGGGTGACTGGTTCCTTGATGTAAAGCGCTTTGAGTGCCTAAAGCAGGTAGAAAGGCGCTATATAAAATGTGACCATTTACCATTTACCATCTCTGGCCTTGACACTTGGCACAGTTTTTCTCTCCATCTTTGTTTTGACTTCTTGTTCTGTGTTTCTCTCTGACATTTTCTGCTTGTTATACACATCCTCTGAGAGAGGTGAAAATCTGTTTGTTTGCATTTTTTCCAGCATGATTTCTTTGCTTTGGCCTAGCACCAAGTTGTCTGTTTAGTTTCGGAAATGTTATGGTATCGTTTAGCTTTAGGTTGCAAGTATCAGTTTTTTCCATCTTCTTACCGGGTTCCACAGGGAGCGTGTCATTAAGTCCTCTTTCCGTCTCTAAGGCAAGAATCTTGTCTCGTAGCAGGGAAATTTCTTGTTGATACATTCGACAGCTTTCACAAGGAGATGTTTGCGTTACTGCCTCAGCCATGTTGACAAGATTGTCGTCGCTGGTTCGTCAAATGAGTTGTAAAAATGGCATCAAAATGAGTAAAAAGCCTTGGTTCACTTAAAAGAAGAGAATAAATTCATATCCAAGACATGTGCCCAAAAATAGAATGATTTAAAAAGCAAATAAAGAGGCAAGCGGCAGCAGCAAGCAGAGATACCTCTGCACTCTTGATAAGCAGGATGCTGGATGCTTTTCTGCGTCTTTGCCGTGTTTTTGTGGAGGTTCAGTGTTTCTTTTTTTTACTGCAGAGAGTTGATTATGTCATGTCTGGTGTTTAAGTTCTTTTCTGTGTCATGTTAGTTATTCTGTTTTATTTTGAAATCTTTGTTTCTCGTTTCAGACTTCCTTCCTGCTCTTCCCTGTTTCCCTGCCTGTGTGATTACCTGACTCTCCCCTAATGTGTGACACCTGTGTGTATTTGCCCTCCCCGCCCCTTTAGCATATATTGCCTGAATCGTCCCTTTGTCTTTGTCCTTGTGCAGGTAATCATAACATGTTTGTTGTATGTTTTGACTCTTTTTTCGGTTCTTTGTCCTTGTGCGGTTATTGTGGGAATTTTCTGTTATCGATCCTTGTTTGTGACCACGTCAATAAAAGTAAACTGAGCAACGCATTTGGGTCTTCTGTGCTGAGTCTGATAATGATCCTGAAGAAGCAGCTTTTAAACCTCTGACCTCACCTGGACCGAGCACAGTTTGTCCAGTTTGGCTTTACCCAAATCAAAAAGCGTCAAAACAGCAACAAAAGTGAGATGAAAACAAGGATGAAAATGCAACAGAAAAGTGACAAAAGCAATGGACAAAAAGGTCAAAAAAGTGACAATGTGAGGAAAAAGATCTGTTTAGATGTTTTTGGGGGAGAGTTTTGTAGGCCTTAGCTTTCAAAAGAGGCGTTACACATAGTCTGTAACCTTAGATTCGGGTAAAGCCAAACTGGAGAACATGTGCTCAGTTAAGGCGGGGGTTAAGAGGTTTCCCTCACATTAGGAGGTGGATGTCTGCTGTGATGTTTCTGTTCTGCCTACGGTCAGTGTGAGGTCAAAGAGCGCTCTGTTGGTCACATGACTGAAGCGTCCATCACGGCTCGGGCGTGACCTTGGTGGGGGCGTGTGATGTCACGGCATCGTAACCGTGTTTCCGGTTAATGTCTCTGTAACAGCTGGATCTGTCCACATGAAACAAAACTGTCCTAAAGTCCAGGGTCTTCTGTCTCAGCGCAGATGAACTCAGGTCACATGACCGTCTCTTAAAGGCGTCTGAGAGTGGAGACAACAGGACTTTCAGCAGGAGATGAAAGAGTGTTTGTCCTGAAATAAGAAACAATCATTTATTTAAGGCGAAAAACATTTGTGTCTAATTTCCTTCTGAACGTCTCAGTTTTAACTCAAAGTGAAATCAGCCCAAACTCTCTCTTTATGATGTTTAGTCTCTGACATTCTGTGGCTTTGAGCCGGAGATTTATCCAGGAAGTGACTCCAACATTTGGAAAAGTTTGAGAAATTTGAAAAAGCTTAGAAAAATATTGAAATGTTTGTTGCATTGTTTGGAACTGTTGGGAAATTTTGGAGGAATAAAAAAAAAAAAAACAGTTTTTTTGGGGGGGGGAAAGTTTTGAAATATTTGATGAAACAGTTTGTAAAATGTCCAACATGTCTGTCTCGCTCCCTGGTCTTTTCCAAATACTGACAGGTTTGGTATCCACGTGTAGCATGAAAGGCTGTGACCGAGATGACGCTGTAATCCAAATATGGTCATTTCCTTTGTGCGAGACAGTTTGAAACAGTTTTCACACAAGGATTTTCACAGATCTGATTCCTGAAGGATTTATTGAGCTTTGAACCCAAAACAAGGAGCAATTTGATTTTGTACATGATTTTTCGTAAATGACTTGTTTATTAAAAGCCAAACGTTTGAAATTTAACAAAAGGTCAGAGGCAAGAAAAGTCCTTCTTTTTCCGTTGGTGAAAGGTTCCTCAAAAACAGCCCAGAATCTGATCATCATAGTAGTGTTCAGTATTTTTTTTTTTCTTGTGTAGTATCAGTACCTGTGGTCCTGTGGTACTCTGTGTACTCTGTGTGTAGTATCAGTACCTGTGTCCTGTGGTACTCTGTGTACTCTGTGTGTAGTAGATCAGTACCTGTGATCCTGTGGTACTCTGTTACTCTGTGTGTAGTATCAGTACCTGTGATCCTGTGGTACTCTGTGTGTAGTATCAGTACCTGTGGTCCTGTGGTACTCTGTGTCTTGTTGTAGTATCAGTACCTGTGGTCCTGTGGTACTCTGTGTACTCTGTGTGTAGTATCAGTACCTGTGGTCCTGTGGTACTCTGTGTACTCTGTAATGTAGTATCAGTACCTGTGGTCCTGTGGTACTCTGTGTACTCTGTGTGTAGTATCAGTACCTGTGGTCCTGTGGTACTCTGTGTACTCTGTAATGTAGTATCAGTACCTGTGGTCCTGTGGTACTCTGTGTACCCTGTAATGTAGTTCAGTACCTGTGGTACTCTGTGTACTCTGTATGTAGTATCAGTACCTGTGGTACTCTGTGTACTCTGTAATGTAGTATCAGTACCTGTGTCCTGTGTACTCTGGTACTCTGTGTACTCTGTAATGTAGTATCAGTACCTGTGGTACTCTGTGTACTCTGTAATGTAGTATCAGTACCTGTGGTACTCTGTGTACTCTGTAATGTAGTATCAGTACCTGTGTCCTTGGTACTCTGTGTACTCTGTAGTGTAGTATCAGTACCTGTGATCCTGTGGTACTCTGTGTACTCTGTAATGTAGTATCAGTACCTGTGGTCCTGTGGTACTCTGTGTACTCTGTAATGTAGTATCAGTACCTGTGGTACTCTGTGTACTCTGTAATGTAGTATCAGTACCTGTGGTCCTGTGGTACTCTGTGTACTCTGTAGTGTAGTATCAGTACCTGTGATCCTGTGGTACTCTGTGTACTCTGTGTGTAGTATCAGTACCTGTGGTCCTGTGGTACTCTGTGTACTCTGTGTGTAGTATCAGTACCTGTGATCCTGTGGTACTCTGTGTAGTATCAGTACCTGTGGTCCTGTGGTACCGTGTTCCTCTTGTGCAGATCTGGGACAGTCTCTGACCCAGTTTTCAGCTTGATTTAAACAAACTGTATTTATTTAGTCTGTGAGTCTGAGAGTCAGATGCCCTTCCACACGAGGCTGACTTCATATTTACTGAAACCCATCCAGAAACAAACCCAAAGACAGAACTCTTTCATCATAAAGTCATGTTACTGTGACGGAAACGAGACTAAAGTCAAAGTGAGACTAAAACATGCAGATGTTTATTTTATTTATTATTTATTGGTTTATTTGGTCGGGACAGTGCATGTTAATGAACACACATGGGTCTCATGCATGTAAACAAGCCACACTTGTAGCCTTGGGCTAATTTCCATCCGTCGTCCCCCATACGCACTCTCATACACACTCTCATTCATCCTGGCCTATTGTACATGTTTTTAGTGCTAGGGGAAACCGGAGATGTTTCGGTCGACTCCAAAAAGGGACTAAAAACATTTGAAAAATGTCAAGAGAAAATAAAAAGTAGAAAAGCTAAACTAAACTAAACTCATCTGGATTAAGCTCTAGATCAGAGGAGCTCAAACTGTTTGGGCCTAGTTTCAGTTGAACAAAGTCAACAGTTAGAGCGACAGAGCAAAACATAAAGCCCTTTAACAGAACAAATACTGCTGATACTCGTGACATTATCACGGTGTGAGTCAGTCTGTGAGTGAGTCAGTCTGTGAGTCCTCACGGTGTGAGTCAGTCTGTGAGTCTGAGACAGTAAAGTCTGATGGAAGTGCTGCCAAATTTTGTAGTTTTATTGTAGTTTTATTGTAGTTTGTTTTGCTTGGTTATTCCGTGCTCCTCAGTGACCTGGCGACGCCTGAATCTACAGTGACCTTACCTCGTTCATTTGTTCACTAATGTCACATTAGATCATTTTGAAAGTATCAGTTCAGCATAAAGCCTTTTTATTTTAAGTTTTAACACGTCCCTTTGTTGATGTCAACAACCTTTGCACGATCCAAGTCTAGTTACACAAAATTAAACTTGTGGATTTTCTAAGTGGATAAAAAGGTGGACTATATTTTGATTTGTTTATGATTTGTTAAATTAAATGTTATTGTTTTTTACTTTTGGGGTGGGCGCTTATAAGCCTTTGGCTTCAGCCTACTCCTTTTGAGCAGATAAACTGCTCAAATAAATAAATTAAATTAAATAAAATATTGTGAGGCGTAATAACACCTTAGGAGCACTTCGACTTTACTGTGCGGATGTTGAAGTGCTGCTAAGGTGTCCTTACGCCTCACAATATAGTTCCCCCTTTTTATCCACTTAGGTCTAAGCTCAGGTAAAAACATGTCTCAGTTTGGAAAAATGGTGGCTTTAGTCCTTTAACTTTGCGGGAGGAGCGAAACAGCGCCACCAATGTGACACTGGTGACCAAAAATGTACTGCATCCATGCTGTTGCTCTTATTTGTGTTGTGTTGTTTGTGTTGTGTGTCTTAAGGACCTCGAGTCTGATAATAAAGTTGATGATGATGTTGGGCTCAGCTTTGAGAGTGAATGTGTAAAGTGAAGACAGTTCACTGTGGGCTTAATCATCAGTGCTGAATATTTGGAAAGAGATTGAATTAGAAATACTCACTGCAAACGTTTCAACTCTTTTCATTTGATTTCATTCCATTATGTTTTACTGCATTCATTCTGATTGTGTCAAACTGCCGCTCAAAGGAAAGTAAAAAAGAGCAGGAGGAATCTTAAAGGTCCGGAACCTGACGAGTTTCTAGCTGTGAATAAATGAGTTGGTTCAGTTTATTGTAAAGTCAGACATTTCTGAAGAAGCCCTTTGAGTCAGGGAGCTTTTTGTGTAAGAGCTTTTTCAGAAATGTCTGACTTTACAATAAACTGAAGAACAAACTCATTTATTCACGGCTAGAAACATGTCAGGTTCAGGAGCTTTAAGATTCTCCCACTGCTTTTTTTACTTTAATCTGAGCGGTTCTTTTTGACACAATCAGAATAAATACAGTAACAAATAAGTTGAAACGTTTGCAATGAGTATTTCTATCATCTCTGTCCATATCGTCTACAGCCCTGATGATTACCAAGAGACAGATTCAACTGGAATTATCCCAAGATTTTCACAGTAAAGTTGGTTAAACTAAAGTCCACAGGTGACAGATATGAGTGAGAGATTTATGACACTTCAAAGGGATTATTAAAATCACTCCAAACTCTGCATCACATTTTGAGTATGTTTCAAATGACACTTTTAGACATACAGTATAGTCCTTCAGCTTCCTCAGGATTTTCACAATAAAACTCCATCATAGTTTTCGGAGCATAAGAAGTCGCTACGATGACAAATAATAATCCAGTGAGAGTTTTGTTTTACAATAGAAATATAAACTTATAAACTATGAATGTTTTATCAGCAGATTGTATTTATGTGTTGATGTGTTCATGGGCTGTTGAACCACTTTGCTCCTCATGTCTTTGTATCTTTATTTAGTAGAAAACTGTATTCATAATTTGTTAAAGTAACAGTGGAGATTTTTCTCTTCTTTGTTTTCCCTCTGCTTCAAACGTGACCATATATGGACATTTGCAAAGATATATCCTACATAAGATCTTTTGGTTTGCAGCCAGTTTTCCAGTTGGATACTTCCGTGTTCCTGGTGCTTCTCCTTTGCTTCCTGGTCATTCTCACTTTACTGACGCCTCTATAATGTCTCCATAATCAGTCAATATTTGGCGGTTTATTCGTGAACTTGCTGCTCGTTGTTTACAGTGACAGTGTTTTGATCGTGAAAGTTGTGAAAGTGTTTCTGAAGGACTGCGATGTTACGGATGTGTGAAGGACGTTATGGCTCAGTTCCAGCTGTTCATCATCAGAAGGACATTTTTCTATTGGCTTGTTAAAAAGACAGAAAACTTTATTATATCAGTGATGTTCAATAACTTTCAGTTGTCTCTACATTTAATGTTTGTCCCCATTCACCTGCAGCAGCTCTTCAGTGCTAAAGGACTTATTCCCTGCAGTGGTTTTACGTCCAGACTGAGGTCAAACAGTGTTCATGTAAAGAGTGTTGATGTTGAGGTCTGACTCTGTCAAACGTTCAGCCTCCTCTTTGCTGCCGATCAAAGTCCATGATGGGAAAATCGACAGCAGCGTTACATAAACGACAGTCGAGCCGCCAATAACTGCGTCTAAAAATACCGCTCAGTCAAAGGGACTGCAGCCGCGAGGGGAACTTTACATACAGAGGTATCGACGGGAAACTTCTGCTGGAGATAAACCAGGAGAATGTGTTCATATCAAAGTAAGTCCTTTTATGAGTCAAAACTGACTGTCTTTATCTTTGGGAATGAATACGCAATTATTCCAAACCATTTCAGCTTCAGCCTGATGGAGGATTTCAGATTTTTATTGAATTCACAGAGAGAAACTCACTGCTATGATCTAAATAATCCAAAATGCCATAACAATCTCTGTTAATGTGACACAAAACTCTCACTGGATTATTATTTCTCATCATGTCCTCTACATGTGAGCCTAATTTGAGGCAATTTTATTGTGAAAGTCCAGAGGAAATTCAAGGACAAGATGCTACAATTGTCACTGTAATGTACACTGTAACTGTAAAATGCCGTTTATGCTACTTGTTTTTATTTTTTTATTTTTTTATCCTTTATTATTTTAAAATATATGCACAAATATAACAATTTAATTTAAAAATTCACATTTAGATTCCGTGGCCAAAAGACCGTTGGAAGAGTTAAAAGAAAAGAAAAGGTCCTAACAAAATGGAAAATTCACAAATTGTTCGTTTCTGAAATGGCTTGTCAGGTACCCCTTAAATTCCCCCATAGACCCATGCTGAGTGACACAGTCATAGTCCAGGACGTTAAGCATTTGTACTGTATAGCCAGAACAAAACACGACCTCCGCACTATACCCGCCATAGGCAGCGTCCCATCAGGCAGCACATAGTTCGGTCGGCGCACATTATAAGGTAGAACCTTTTGTGTAGGCGGTATTGGTCCAAAGCTTTGGGTGAAAGCCCATGATACATTTTATAAGCAAAACATGACAGAGCAAAATGACGTCTTGTTTGCAGTGTGATCAAACCCAGCCTTCTATAGTGCTCAGTGCTATTTCTGCACGGTATGGCAGCTGGAGAATTATGCGTATACATCTCCGCTGTAGGCTTTCTATACAATTCACCAATGTTTTTCCAATACAACATAGCAACACTGAGCAGTACTCCAATCGAGATCTGATGTAGGCCTTGTATATGCGCAGCAGTAGTTCGTTGCTTCTCGGTGGCAACTTTGTCTTAAGAAGTCTCAGAACAAAAATTCCTTACGAGCTGCTTTGCAAGTCTCCTCGATGTGACGCTTAAATTTGAGGTCACTCGTAAGAATGACCCCCAGATGTTTTGTCTCATTTGAGAAGGGAATGGTCTGACCCTCAAACACAACCTGGTTGTTTAAGCGGCTGGCATATTGCTTTGTGAAGCACAGACACACCGTCTTAGAAGCATTGAACTTCATGCCCCAGGTTTTGTCCAACGGCTAGCAGTAGCCAACGCATCATTCAGACAGCAATAGCTAAAGCTGGATATGCACTGGAAACTGTGATTATTGGAAAGAAATTTGAACAATTCCCTTTAAATTGTCACAAAGATCTCACTGGATTATTATTCCTCATCATGTCTTCTACATGTGTGCAAAATTTGAGGCAATTTTACATTGAAAATCCTGACAGAGTTGAAGGACAAAATGCCTATGACTGTCATTGTAAACGTACTGACAATGCCACATATGCTCATTTTGGAAAGTTATTTTAACAATCTCTGTTTAAGTGACACAAAACTCTCACTGGATTATTATTTATGATCATGTCCTCTAACTGAGTACGTCATCTGAACACATTTTACTGTGAAAATCCAGAGACAATTGAAGGACAAGTTGCTCCAATTGTCACTGTAATCACAAACAAATTGCCCTGTATGCTACTTTTGGAAACAAATGTGAGTAATTCTCTCTGAGGTGTCACAAAACACTCACTGGATTATTATTCCTCATCATGTCTACTTCCTCGATACATCTTACTGTGAAAATCCAGAAAATGTTTGGAAAGTAATTTTAACAATGGGGACTGTATGTAAATGTGGTGAACACGGTCTTTAAAGTTCCAATAACCCAAAGTAGCCCAGTGGGATATCTGACCTCTTTATTGTGGAAGTTTAAATGAATAACCTGCGTCTCTTTATCAGACGGATGTTTGTAGAAACTGGATCTGGAGCCGAAACAAAAGCTTTGCCGCCGCCTTTGTCCAAACGCTCTCTCTTTTATTTAAACATGTTTACCCAGACCTCAGACGGTCACGTGACCCTACTGCACACACTCTGATTGGACGGCGGCCAGACTGCGGTGTCAGTGTTTGAGGTTGGCCGCAGCGTTTCTACGGCAACACGCCACATCTAACGCTTTCTCACCAAATACTATTATTATACATTTATTAACATTTGCAAACTGTGATCTTTGTAAAGCCTGTGTCTGGTCCTGGGTATGACAGTGGTGTTACAGTGACTACGTTTATATTTTTACATATTCCGGTTTCTAAAAACATTAGGAATAACTCGTTTACCTGCGTCATTGTAATCAATGGAATGTCCACAACTGTCTCTGTAAACATAAGGAAAATGCCGTATATGCTCATTCTGGAAAGTCATTTTAACACTTCCTTTTGAGGTGACGCAAACTTTCTGTTCTCGTAGATAGAACATGTGCAGAAACACAACTGAACGTTCCTCTCGGTGGGGATAATCCCATATGTGTTTACATGACAGAATATTATATAAGGAGTAACTATGAGTCATATTCAGGTTAATGCAAATATCCCAGTTATGAAAGGGCTAATGCTAATATCCCAGTTATGAAAGGGCTAATGCCAATATCCCAGTTATGAAAGGGCTAATGCTAATATCCCAGTTATGAAAGGGCTAATGCTAATATTCCAGTTATGAAAGGGCTAATGCTAATATTCCAGTTATGAAAGTGTTAATGCTAATATCCCAGTTATGAAAGGGCTAATGCTAATATCCCAGTTATGAAAGGGCTAATGCTAATTCATTATGAAAGTGTTATCTTAATATCCAGTTATGAAAGGGCTAATGCTAATATTCCAGTTATGAAAGGGCTAATGCTAATATCCAGTTATGAAAGTTGCTAATATCCAGTTATGAAAGGGCTAATGCTAATATTCCAGTTATGAAAGGGCTAATGCTAATATTCCAGTTATGAAAGTAATGCTAATATCCCAGTTATGAAAGTGTTAATGCTAATATTCCAGTTATGAAAGGGCTAATGCTAATATTCCAGTATGAAAGGGCTAATGCTAATATTCCAGTTATGAAAGTGTTAATGCTAATATCCCAGTTATGAAAGGGCTAATGCTAATATTCCAGTTATGAAAGTGTTAATGCTAATATCCCAGTTTATGAAAGTGTTAATGCTAATATCCCAGTTATGAAAGGGCTAATGCTAATATCCCAGTTATGAAAGGCTTATTTGCTGCATGTAAACATATCGTTGCCTTCAGTGCTCTCGTGTTTGTGGTAAATAATAAATGTGTCTCATGAATAAGTGACGCTCCACTTCCTCTTTGACGACCTGAGACCCAGACTGATACACCTGTCCAGGACTGAAGGCGCAGACTGATGGCCTCTCCTGTGTCAGCCTGCCCCGGGGCGGCCCCTCCTCCATCGGTCTATTAAAATATACTAATAATGACCAGTTAAGTTGAACTCTCTGAGCGTTAGCTTCAGTTGGTTCAGACCAGAACACAGAAGTGTCTGTGAGGAAATAAGTGATAGAAAAAGGTGAGGCAATAAATAAAGAATGAAAGGCAGTGACCAGTGCATAAAAAGTGCTTCAATAATATCTTTTTTATTTGCCAAAACTGAAAGCTGACTATGGATCTGTGTTGTACAGTAGAAAATATTGTATTATTCCCTTGGCTGCCCAGTTTCTGAACCCTTCATCAGGTTTATTTGGCATGAAGTCAGAATAATGGTTTGATCACTTTTTATCTCATTTTCCGACGCAGACAAATATGTTTAGTCTGCCAGAAAAACGGCTCAACAGAGGGAGACATTGTGATTCCCCAAACTAAGTTCCCTGCTGCTTCTGGCTTTGCACATACACAAACTAAGGTTCTGTCATAACCATCCAGAAGAGAGTTAGTTTCCTCCACAGACGGTTTTGGCTTCATTTGTTTCTCCTTTTTACTGAAGTTAGCGTTAACTAAAACCTCCAGTCTTTTCAAACACTGGGTTGTTTGTAGTTTTCCTGGAGGAGCTGCTCGTTTCTTGGTCCCAGTCGACTCTGGTTTTTGGGACTCAGAGCCAAGATTTTTCTGAAACTGGAACCGGCCCAGACCCAGATCCAGCTCGGTGGAAACGGTATAAATGCCCTCCCTCCTCGTCAGTCTGCCCACACTGGTCACTCTGCTGTTGGCCCCTCTCCCA
Source organism: Neogobius melanostomus (assembly GCA_007210695.1). NCBI lineage: Eukaryota > Metazoa > Chordata > Actinopteri > Gobiiformes > Gobiidae > Neogobius > Neogobius melanostomus. The sequence continues at coordinate 67,511 of VHKM01001233.1, read as the reverse complement.
GGGGGAATGTAGAGCTTTCTTGTTCGTCTCGGGTTCGTGTCCGGTGCTGTGGCTAAAGGGCGGCTAAATATTTGATGTTGTGAGAGGGCGTGAATATTTGATGTGTGAAAGTGTGTCAGCGCGGCGTCTGCTGATGATGTCACAGAGAGCGGCTTTCCCTTCCCCAGGAGAAACATCCTGAACGACTTTAACTCTGTCAGAGTAAAAAACAGCCCAAACTCTCTCTTTACCTTATTTATTCTCTGAGATTTATCCAGGAAGTGACTCCAACATGTCTGCATCGCTCCCTGGTCTTTCCCACGCTCATTCATTCTGTACTTGCACATGACCCATAATGCTTTGCGCCGAGCTGGAGGCCTTTGAGCGCGAGTGAAGCTACAGCCAAACAATGATGAAACACAACTTCTGCTGTGCTCATAATTGCTCCAACAATCGAAAATGGAATCCAGAACGACAAAGCACGAGGTTAACGAGCGCTTTTTACCCGATCGACTTTTCAAAATCAATAGATAAAAAGGTACAGATTTTTTTAAGCTTTGGTTTTTGTGGAATTTGATATATTTTTTAAGGTATTTGGAAGATTAATATTAGTCTCTTCGATAGCGCCATATTGTTTACATTAGCGATACATTGCGGTATTGCGCAAGTAGCAAATTCACAAATACTGAGATGATGCTGTAATCCAAATATGGTCATTTCCTTTGAGAAAATGAGACAGTTTGGAAAATTTTGCTAAATGTTTGAATTTTTTTTATTTATTTTTTTTTTTTTAGAAAAAAGTTTGAACACTTTGGAAATATTTTTTTGTTGAACATTTTAGATTTTTTTTTTTTTTTTTACTTTTTAAAATGTTTGAAAAAACTTTAGAAAGTTTTAGAACAGTTTGTAAAATTAGCCCCAACATGGGGGATCATTTATCAAGGCAGGTGCTAAATAATGGATGGAGGCTGAAAAATTAAACTACTATTTTGTGGCCATGTTGCACTTTACCAAGTTGCCTCTATTACAGTATCAGACCCACAAATATATAATGATATATAAATATATAATGATAATGATAATGATAATAATGATACGTACATAAGACAATGCTGTGTGAGTACAAATTTGATGCAGCTGATTTGCACATGAGCAAACGCTTGGTAAATGATCCGTCTTTCCCACGTTTATTCTGCGCAAGACTGAGATGACTCTGTAATCCAAATATGGTCATTTCCTTTGTGGGAGACAGCAGCGGCTAAGACGGGAGGAATATACACAGGGAACAAACTTTAGTCGCTCCATAAGACTCCTCACTTTACAGACTCACACTTTACAGACTCCACTGAACTACATTTGGAAGGTTGTATTTGTCAGGGGGATTCCGTGCGTGTTTGTGAATGGATGTCTGACTGTCTGATGTAGAAAGTGAGTGTGAGTTGGAGCGACTCCAGCTCAGACACGGGTCGATCTATTCCTGACTCTGCTCCAGTTTCACTCTTGTTTTTTTAACTATAAATACAACTACAACAATGCTGTGCTACTACTGTGACTACAGCAGTAATGCTTCCTTCTCCTGTTGTGGTTTAACCTCTTGCAGTGGACGGCAGGTTGATACTTGTTGAGCAGTAAAACATGACAGATGGAGTTTATGAGTTTGTAGATTTTCATTTCTTCTGACTTTAGAAAACGACGGCCGGAGCAGCGGCTGATACGACTTAAATCTACAAAGAAACGTCTAAATGTTTCTAAACGTGTGTCGTCTGCACTGTTATTGAGTGGTGTGTTGGTGGAAGCTGCACAGATTAGTTGCGTCTGTTGTGTTAAAAGTGAAGTAGTTGTCGTATATTTGTCGTTTAAATGTCTGGTAAAAGCGTTACTTTGACAAATGAAGCTCCGTTTGAGTTTCTTCACAGAGAAATGTGTCGGTCTGAGATTCACACCTTTTTTTGAATGTAACGGTGAGTTCACACTTTGAGGAACTGAGCGGAGCCAAACGGAGAGAATCTGAAAAGGAAAAGCAGCGAGCTGTGAGAGGACGAGGCCCAGTCCTGTTGTTCCTGTTGTTCCTGAATTACAGAGGGACCAGGTCTGTTCCTGACACGGGACAGAGCGTCTGCAGGACCAGGCCTGGCCTGGACTGGACGCCCCGATGGTCACGTACAGCAGCTCCTCGGGCTCTGGAAGTGAATACATGTGATAAATACATGTACAAATATCTTATTTACTGACAATATACAGTATGAAATACTCTCCTGTGAATCACGAAGACTGAGCACAGAGTTCAAACATGTTTGCTTCAGGCCCCAAAAAGGCTCTAAGGAACAATATTATTACAGCAACGCCGTTGGCCATTTTGGATGTTTAAACTTGGTGAAAAGGATCTAGATAAGTGTCAAGAAGATCCACGTAATTTAGGAATCTTTAGACGCAATAGCGCCCCCTGGCTCTGGGCAGGGCTTTTGGTGAGGCTTTGCAGATTGAATATATCAATATTTGTTATGTTTGTAGCTGAAGTGTCCATGATGAGAAGAAGCCTTTCTTTTGTGTCTTCTGGGTTACCAACCTTTCACTTAAAGCTGCTGTTTTTCCAGTTTTTTAAACGCACCATTGTGGAACCAATTCTCAAAATACCTGATCTGGACCCAACAGATCTAGATAAAATTCAGGCCCATTTGAAAACTTCCGTTTTTGTCCAAAGTGTTGGAGAAGGAGGTCTCTGAAGATTTGATGATTGGAATGTGAGGACCAGTCTTTGTGTGGTTCTCCATACCGCCTTTGCTCTGCCCAATCCCGTCAGATCTTGGAAGCTAAGCAGGGAAGGGCCTGGTTAGTACTTGGATGGGAGACCGTTTGGTAACACCAGGAAGCCTAGCGAATGTAATGAGTGAGTGAGTGGTAGGTGGTGGTCGGAGGGGCCGATGGCGCAGACTGGTTGCCTCGCTTCTGTCAGTCTACCCCAGGGCAGCTGTGGCTACAACAGTAGCTTACCACCACCAAGTATGGAGTGAATGAATAATGACGACAGTGCAGCGCTTTGAGAAACTTGGTAATACAGGCTTGTAAAGCGCAATACAAGTGTAAGGCATTATTATTATTATTACTTATCAGGAGGAGCTTTCGTGTCTCAGTGGATTAAGGGTTGTTTTATGTTTTGTGACTGTAACTGTACTTGTCTGTGAAAAGTGCTATATAAACAAACATCACTTACTTGCTTTAATAATAATAATATTTTATCTGTCTGCAGCTGAAGTGTCCATGATGAGAAGATGGCCGCCGCCTGTGTGTTTCCTCTGGGGCCTGAGAGCTTCCAGCTGTTCACCAGGGACTCACTGTGGGCGATCGAGGAGCGCATCCGAGTCAGAGAGGAGAAGAGGAGCGCCCCTACCAGGAGGTGAGGAGGAGAGGAGGAGGGGAGAAGAGGAACACTGTCTACCAAGAGGTGAGGAGGGGGAGGGGAGGGGAGAGGAGGACGGGAGGAGAGGAACACTGTCTACCAGGAGGTGAGGAGGGGGAGGGGAGAGGAGGAGAGGAGAGGAGGAGGGGAGGAGGAGGGGAGAGGAGGAGAGGAACACTGTCTACCAGGAGGGGAGGAGGGGGAGGGGAGGGGGAGAGGAGGACGGGAGGAGAGGAACACTGTCTACCAGGAGGTGAGGAGGGGGAGGGGGAGAGGAGGAGGAGGGGAGGGGAGGGGGAGAGGAGGAGAGGAGAGGAGGAGGGGAGGAGGAGGGGGAGAGGAGGAGAGGAACACTGTCTACCAGGAGGGGAGGAGGAGGAGGAGGGGAGGAGAGGAGGAGGTGCATCCGGTAGTGTATTTACAAGACACCATCTCCAAACACACTTTAGGTTCAGGATCAAGGGTTAACAGAACTGGCCCGTCTGCTCTGGTTTGGGTAAAGTTGGCGACTGGAGCCACACCACGGTCATGTGACCACAGATGGTTTAAATGCATCACTCGTTGGGGAAGTCGTTCAGGGCCGTTACCAAGAGCTCCACGTGAGCGAGGTCGAGGGATTCCTCTGTGTCATATAATCCAGACGTGATGTTGGGCCTCTGAACACGTTTGGGGAAGAGCTGCAGCGTCTGGTGTTGCTCTGGGTCTGTGATTCTTCCAGAACCAGAGGAGACGGTAGAAGCCAGTTTGTACCGGCTCTTAACTCTAGTTCCTGTTCCTAAAGCGTGTTTAGAGATGGGGTCCGCTGCAAATGGAGGAAATCAAAGATGGTGCACGGGGCTGTGTGGAGGGAAAAACAGTTGTATCAGTGTGAAATAAGAACAACACGGACATAACTTTGCTCAATTTAAATTACATTACACTGTTACCAACCTAACCTGACCTTTACAGTGTGCACAAGACTCTTCCTTTAGAACACCAGCCAGTGAAAGTGGGTGTGGTCAGGGTTAGGGCGGGGTCAGGGTGTGGTTATGGGTGTGGTCAGGGCCGGATCATGTGACTGACTGCACCCCCTCCTGGCAGGACCTGGGGGACGTGGAGGAGCTTAGGCCCAGAGTGGACCTGGAGGCCGGAAAGACGCTCCCGCGGATCTTCTCCGATATCCCCTCTCACCTGCAGGGGGCGCCACTAGAGGACATCGACCCGTATTACAGGGAGCGGCGGGTGAGTCGGATGCCCTTCCTCTTGTCCCTCCATTCCCTCTGTTTCCTGTAAAGGGTGTTTTCTGTCATTTTCTCTTTCAAATAGAAATCAGGCATTTTCTGCCTAAAAATGCTCAAAATTCAAAATCTGAATAATGTATCGAGTCAGGTTTAAATAGTTGTTTTTATTTGTGACATATTTGTTGCAGGAGAATTTTTCAGAGGGTTTTTGGGTCTGGTTTAGTTTAAAATAATCAGTTTATTAGCGGTTTTGTTTGCAGGTGAAAGGCTGTGTCTAACCGGGTTCTTCTGTTTCAGACGTTCATCGTGTTGAACAAAGGTAAAGCCATCTTCCGCTTCAGCGCCACCTCCGCGCTCTACGTCTTCAGTCCGTTCCACCCAATCAGACGACTCGCCATCCGCGTGCTTGTGCACTCATATCCTTTCACAATAACCCAGTCCTTTCACAGTAAACGCTCTGCTCAGGTAAACCCGGTCCTTTCACAGTAAAACACTATGCTCAGTAAACCTGGTCCTTTCACAGTAAAACACTATGCTCAGGTAAACCCAGTCCTTTCACAGTAAAACACTCCTCTGCTCAGGTAAACCCGGTCCTTTCACAGTAAAACACTCTTCTCAGGTAAACCCGGTCCTTTCACAGTAAAACACTCTGCTCAGGTAAACCTGGTCCTTTCACAGTAAAACACTATGCTCAGGTAAACCCAGTCCTTTCACAGTAAAACACTCCTCTGCTCAGGTAAACCCGGTCCTTTCACAGTAAAACACTATGCTCAGGTAAACCCGGTCCTTTCACAGTAAAACATGGACGTCTTAGTTTTAACTCTGTCAGAGTAAAATCAGCCCAAACTCTCTCTGTACAATGTTTATTCTCTGAGATTTATCCAGGAAGTGACTCCAACATGTCTGTGTGGCTCCCTGGTCTTTCCCACGCTCATTCATTCACAAATACTGACATGTTTGGTATCCACGTGTAGCACGAAAGGCTGTAATCCAAATATGGTCATTTCCTTTGTGGGACAACACAGGGACTAATAACAACATTTGAAGTTCGATAATTGTAAAACTTTTAGAAACGAAGCTTGAAAGTGAAAGTTAAGCTTTATCCCACACCTTTACCGAGTGCATTTTCTCCAGTTTGGCTTTACCCAAATCTAACAGTTTACAGCCTGTAGGCCAGGGCACGGCCTCATTTGAAAGCTAAGATGATTGTGACTTTTTAGTTGCGTTGTCGCCGCGTTTTTGTCACATTTTTGTCGTGTTTTTGTCTCTTTCTTGTCTGGTTTTCGTTGTTTTCTTCATTGCTTTTGTCGCATTTCTTTGGTTGTATTTCCACCCTTGGGTTCGTTGCTGTTTTGTTCTAGAATCTTTTAGATTTGGGTAAAGCTGATCTGGAGACAATGCACTCCGATCAGGCCGGGGTGAAGAGGTTTTAAAAACGAGACTGTCCTGACGAGCCTGAGGAGAAGTGGGTGAAAGAGCGTGTGTGTGTGTGTGTGTGTGTGTGTGTGTGTGTGTGTGTGTGTGTGCGCATGTGTACACGTGCGCTGTCAGTGGGTCATAAACATCAGCAGTAAATCACACACGTTAGCAACACAGGGACAGAATATCAGTCACTCCAAACAGAAGCTCTTTAGGCCAAAAAACACAGACAGATCCAAACTACAACACAAGTAGTCAAAGTGAAGATGTTTTGAGTCAAAGTGAAGATGTTTGAGTCAAAGTGAAGATGTTTTGAGTCAAAGTGAAGATGTTTTGAGTCAAAGTGAAGATGTTTTGAGTCAAAGTGAAGATGTTTTGAGTCAAAGTGAAGATGTTTTGAGTCAAAGTGAAGATGTTGAGTCAAAGTGAAGGTGTTTGAGTCAAAGTGAAGGTGTTTTGAGTCAAAGTGAAGGTGTTTTGAGTCAAAGTGAAGATGTTTTGAGTCAAAGTGAAGGTGTTTTGAGTCAAAGTGAAGATGTTTTGAGTCAAAGTGAAGATGTTTGAGTCAAAGTGAAGATGTTTTGAGTCAAAGTGAAGATGTTTGAGTCAAAGTGAAGATGTTTTGAGTCAAAGTGAAGTGTTTTGAGTCAAAGTGAAGGTGTTTTGAGTCAAAGTGAAGGTGTTTTGAGTCAAAGTGAAGGTGTTTTGAGTCAAAGTGAAGGTGTTTGAGTCAAAGTGAAGGTGTTTTGAGTCAAAGTGAAGATGTTTTGAGTCAAAGTGAAGATGTTTGAGTCAAAGTGAAGATGTTTTGAGTCAAAGTGAAGATGTTTTGAGTCAAAGTGAAGATGTTTTGAGTCAAAGTGAAGATGTTTTGAGTCAAAGTGAAGATGTTTTGAGTCAAAGTGAAGATGTTTTGAAGGTGTTTTGAGTCAAAGTTTTTCTTTTTTTTTTGTTTCTTTTTTTTTCCCTTTATTGAAAATACAAAACACAAAAGTGTTAAACAAACATGGCGAAGTGCTGTTCGCAATAACATCACATGAGGGAACAGTGACAGTTTAGTGCAATGGGATCCGTGCTAAAAAAATAAAATAAAAAATAAAATAAAATATATAGTAAAATGTGTGAGGGGGTCATGGATGTAGATCAGATTGCAGTTCATAAGGTCCATAGTCAGTTTGAGTCCAGGGGGATTTCACTTAAACAAGAATACAGTTTTATGGCTTTCGGTCCTTTCATTCGTTCCAGGGAATTAATGTACAATTTAAAATCATTTAAAAAAAAGAAAAAGTGGGGGGGCATTTTTGACATTTGCTTTTGTGTATACAAATTTAGCAAGGCATAATATCACATTAATACAGAGTTCTACTTTTTTGTTGTTTGTTAGCACACCAAACGTTATACTGTCTCTTGAAATGACTGGAGTTGAAGGAAAAACATTTTTTACCCAAGTTTGTAAATCTTTCCAAAACAATTGAACAGAGTCACAATAAAAAAACAGATGGTCAGTTGTCTCCACATTAATATTGCAGAATGTACATAGATTTTCTTGTATGTTAAAGCGTAATCGAAGTAGTTCTTTGGATGGGTAAATATTGTTCATAATTTTGAAGTGTGTTTCTTTAGCCTTAGGAGCTATAGGGAAAGATAAGTACATAGTTCTTAGTTTGGAAACTGTCTTTTTATCAAATTTGTTTAGGATATCATTTTTATTTTGTAAACCAGGGAATAACTCATCTGTCAAGCTTTTCCTAATTAAAAAATTATTAAATTTTTTGTCTAAGATTGATATCCCATGTATCGTTGGAGAGGGCAAATGTGTTTGTGTTATCTGATGAGTTAATGAGTTTTTGGAGAGAAAAATAAATTCTTTAGGGAGGGCGTTACGTAAACGCATGAAGTCTAAAAGTGAGGGGTTAAAACTGTGTTTAATGCAGAATTGTTCATAATTTAATACATTTCCTTCGTTGTCCATAAGGTGTGACACTGACCAAATATTGTTTCTAAACCAGTCTTCATAAATAATGATTTGTTGCGATGTAGTACATATCGATTGTTCCAGATTACTGTTCGGTGTGGAGAAAAGTTATGGACATATAGCATTTTCCAGTAAAGTAAAATTTGTTTGTGGAACTCTGATAAGGGTACAGGAATCTTATTGATATCAAAGTCGCATATAAGCAAGAGGTTTAGACCGCCCAGTTTTTTAAAAATAAAGTTAGGGATACAGTACCATAAAGATTGATGATTTTTAATCCAAGATTTTAACCAGTTTATTTTTAAGGTTCCATTAAGACACTCTAGATCTATTGCCTTCAGGCCTCCTTCATTAGTTTGTTTGACCATATGACTTTTCTTTATATAATGTGGTTTATTTCGCCATATGAAATTGAAATTCATTTGATTTATTAATTTGGATAAATTGGTAGGAACAGCATTTGAATAAAGGGGGTATATACATCTAGATAAGCACTCCATTTTGGTTAAATATATACGACCCAAAATCGATAAGTCTCTTTGGAGCCAAATATTCAATTTTGTTTTACATTCTTTAAGTTTGTTCTCTATATTAACTGTTTGACAAACCTTTTTGTCTTTACAGAGAAGGACACCAAGATATTTGATCTCAGATTTTATAGGTATATTGTATATTTCTTTTAGAGAAGTATCATGCAGAGATAAGATTTCACACTTTTTAAAGTTTAAGCATAGCCCTGACGCTTTGGAGAATTGTTCAATTTTTTGTATAGCTTTGGGATTTGATGTTCATCTTTTAAGAATAATGTTGTATCATCAGCTAATTGGCTGATAACAATTTCTGTACCTAGAACATTAAGTTTTTGAATATCGTTACTATTTTTTATATAAATGGACAAAAGTTCAGTGACCAAAATAAATAAGTAAGGGATATGGGCACCCTTGCGGAATACCAACATCCACCTTAAAGCTTGGAGTAGAACCCTTAGAAAGGAGAACACAGCTATTTATGTTTTTATACAGACCACAAATTAGTTTGTTTTGAGTCAAAGTGAAGGTGTTTTGAGTCAAAGTGAAGATGTTTTGAGTCAAAGTGAAGGTGTTTTGAGTCAAAGTGAAGGTGTTTTGAGTCAAAGTGAAGGTGTTTTGAGTCAAAGTGAAGGTGTTTTGAATCAAAGTGAAGGTGTTTTGAGTCAAAGTGAAGATGTTTTGAGTCAAAGTGAAGGTGTTTTGAGTCAAAGTGAAGGTGTTTTGAGTCAACGTGAAGATGTTTTGAGTCAAAGTGAAGTGTTGACTTCACTTTGACTTCATGAAAATGGATAAACTAAATGTAAATATTTGACATGTGGTTTGCTCAGAGGGATTTAGTTTCCTCTTGTTCGTCCTGTTGTCTCTGGAGAGTGTTCCATGAAGAGAGTGTGTGAGCGCTGTGCACGTGGAGCGTGCACGTGGCTGCGATAGGCCGTGCGCTCAGATTAGAGGTGTCTGAGTGCCGAAGTGTGGCTGCGCTGCTGTCCTCACCACGCTCTGTGCCACCTGATGATGTCACGAGGTGCTGCTCAAAGGCTCTGTGTTTGTGTCAGACGACAGAAGGACAGGCCAAAGGAAAAGCTCTGTGATGGTTTTAATCCACTTTTAGATGAAAACCTCCAGTTGAACTATATATCTCTGACCTCCCTTTGTCTCTCATCTTTGATAACAATATTAAAGGGTCTGAGTTTTTGGATTTGGAATCCTAATATTATGGCAATTGCAGTGATTGAGTTATTCTTTCAGCAGGGGGCGCTAACTCGCCCTCTCGGAAAAGTAAAAAAGTGTTTTTTAATCATTCTTACAGAAATGTGAAAATATGCTGTGGGTGACCAAATGTTACTCTCTATATGAGTCCTATAGGGGCGCTATCGTGGGACTGGGACTTTAACAATAAAAAACATGACAATAATGTATTTTATATCTGTGTTATTTTCCTGGTTCTATGATGTTTATAACATATTTGTAACATGTTTATAACCCTCCTGAGACCAAAAGGTGAATGGAGGATTTAAATATTTGGTTTATTCACAGATGAAACGACCCATACATGTAGTGCAGTGTTACAGATGTGGAGGAGAGTCAGTGTTACAGATGTGCAGGAGAGTCAGTGTTACAGATGTGCAGGAGACGTTGGTCACAGACAGAAGCGTTTGTTCTGGTGTCACACTCGTGCACGAGCGTGAAGAGCGTCTGAAGAGCGTCTGAAGAGCGCCCAGAGCGCTGCCCAGGAGGTGTCTGTGAGGGGCTCCTCAGGCTGACGCGCCATTGGCCGACAGCCCGGCGCCACACGGCCACACAACAGCTCCTGATTGGACGAGAGCTGACGTGTGACGCAGGTGTGAACGGGAGATAAGAACTGGACTAAAGAGAGGAAGAAAGAGGGACACAAGAGGCTAAACCAGGACTAAACCAGGACTAAACCAGGACTAAACCAGCACTAAAGCAGAACTAAACCAGGACTAAACCAGGGCTAAACCAGGGCTAAACCAGGACTAAACCAGGACTAAACCAGGACTAAAGCAGGACTAAACCAGGACTAAACCAGGGCTAAACCAGGGCTAAACCAGGACTAAACCAGGGCTAAACTGGGGCTAAACCAGCACTAAAGCAGAACTAACCAGGACTAAACCAGGACTAAACCAGCACTAAAGCAGAACTAAACCAGGACTAAACCAGGGCTAAACCAGGGCTAAACCAGGACTAAACCAGGGCTAAACTGGGGCTAAACCAGCACTAAAGCAGAACTAAACCAGGACTAAACCAGGACTAAACCAGCACTAAAGCAGAACTAAACCAGGACTAAACCAGGGCTAAACCAGGGCTAAACCAGGACTAAACCAGGGCTAAACCAGGGCTAAACCAGGACTAAACCAGGGCTAAACCAGGGCTAAACTGGGCTAAACCTCGTCCTCCCTCGCTTCTCCTACCACTAACATTATGACTGAATATTTGAGTGAGTGAAATGAACAGTGTCCCTCAGCTGTGATCACTTTAAACAGGGCACTTTGACTTTGATTTTTTATGGATTTTTATTTTACCCTTAAGCTTTTTATGTGTCATTTGTTTGGTTTTATGTTGTGTCCTTTTATGTGTCGACCGTGCACTCTGAGCTCCGTGCACTTTGTTCTAATGTGATTTTATGCTGCGAATGTCTAATAAAGTCAAGACTCTGACTCTGGAACCACAGGACGCTCTTGACCTGGTGCAGCCATGGGGAATGTAGTCACCTGTTGTGAAAAGATGGTTATAAATGTGTTTAGTTTCTTTGCTTTGCACAAGTCTCTCTTGTCTCTCCTCTCTCTCCCCCTCCCTCTCCCCTCTCTTCAGTCGTTTCCTCTCACTGAAAGCCGTGGGTGTATAATTACAGCTTTAGTTTCTCAGCTTGTCCCTCTCGGGCCTCCGTACACCTGTCATTATCCCCGCAGAGCCCCGCCCACTGGCTACATGGTCAAACACCACGTGACACCATCTGCATACCCCGGCAGCCTTAATATCTCCAACAAACAAACACACAGGACTGAAGATCTTTGTATGTTTTCAGATCATAAAGAATAAGCAGAGCCAGGTTTAAATGTGAGCTTTGCTCAGAGGGATTTTGGTTCTGGTTAAAATGTCTCTCCGCTGCTGTCTCACACAAAGGAAATTACCATATTTGGATTACAGCATCTTTCATGCTACACGTTGATACCAAACATGTCAGTATTTGTGAATGGGGAAGGTAATGACTGTAATTCTGAAATGGGTCGACACATTTTAAAACATTGGCACAGAGAGTAGAGCGGGACGTCCTGTGTAGTTCCAGTCCTGCAGGTCAACACTGTCATTGTGTCTTTGGGCAAGACACTTCACCCTCCTGGCCTCCAGTGTCTGCGTAAAGCAGGTAAAGGCCCTTTAAAGCCCAGTGAGGTAAAGCAGGTAAAGGCCTTTAAAGCCCAGCGAGGTAAAGCAGAGGAGGATCATCTCTTTAAGCTCCTGAGGGTTTTCTCTCTCAGCTCTGATGATCCTGGAGTTTAAATAAAGAGTTTATTTTCTTTGTAAATGTTCCTTAACTCTGTCACTCTGTTCAGCCTCTTCATCATGTGCACCATCCTCACCAACTGCTGCTTCATGGCCATGTCTGAGCCCGCCTACTGGACCAAGTACTTAGAGTGAGTACAACTACTGCAATACTACTGCAAACGCCTACTGGACCAAGTACTTAGAGTGAGTACAACTACTGCAATACTACTGCAAACGCCTACTGGACCAAGTACTTAGAGTGAGTACAACTACTGCAATACTACTGCAAACGCCTACTGGACCAAGTACTTAGAGTGAGTACAACTACTGCAATACTACTGCAAAACGCCTACTGGACCAAGTACTTAGAGTGAGTACAACTACTGAACTACTGCCCTTGACATATTAGAGTACTACTGCAAACGCCTACTGGACCAAGTACTTAGAGTGAGTACAACTACTGAATACTACTGCAAACGCCTACTGGACCAAGTACTTAGAGTGAGTACAACTACTGCAATACTACTGCAAACGCCTACTGGACCAAGTACTTAGAGTGAGTACAACTACTGTAATACTACTGCAAACGCCTACTGGACCAAGTACTTAGAGTGAGTACAACTACTGCAATACTACTGCAAACGCCTACTGGACCAAGTACTTAGAGTGAGTACAACTACTGCAATACTACTGCAAACGCCTACTGGACCAAGTACTTAGAGTGAGTACAAGTAGCCTACTGCAATACTACTGCAAACACATGTGCTGCTAATGCTTTTTTTCCCTCTAATAAAACGTATTGTATCTTTCTCGGCTAAATGAACCGTTTCCATGGTTACGTAAACTTTCCATTCCAAAGACCAGAAACCCTAAAAAACCTGAGCCGTGTTACAACAGCGCCCCCTGCTTTAAAGATGAGCTTCAGCCGCTCCGAGGGAGAGAGAGACACATAAAGATCCTTCTTATTTCAGATACATGTTCACTGGGATCTACACCTTCAGTCGCTCATAAAGATCCTTCTTATTTCAGATACATGTTCACCGGGATCTACACCTTCAGTCGCTCATAAAGATCCTTCTTATTTCAGATACATGTCACGGATTACACCTTCTCTCATAAATCTTCTTATTTCAGATACACGTTCACCGGGATCTACACCTTCAGTCTCTCATAAAGATCCTTCTTATTTCAGATACACGTTCACCGGGATCTACACCTTCAGTCTCTCATAAAGATCCTTCTTATTTCAGATACACGTTCACCGGGATCTACACCTTCAGTCTCTCATAAAGATCCTTCTTATTTCAGATACACGTTCACCGGGATCTACACCTTCAGTCGCTCATAAAGATCCTTCTTATTTCAGATACACGTTCACCGGGATCTACACCTTCAGTCGCTCATAAAGATCCTTCTTATTTCAGATACACGTTCACCGGGATCTACACCTTCAGTCTCTCATAAAGATCCTTCTTATTTCAGATACAGTTCACCGGGATCTACACCTTCAGTCGCTCATAAAGATCCTTCTTATTTCAGATACACGTTCACCGGGATCTACACCTTCAGTCTCTCATAAAGATCCTTCTTATTTCAGATACACGTTCACCGGGATCTACACCTTCAGTCTCTCATAAAGATCCTTCTTATTTCAGATACACGTTCACCGGGATCTACACCTTCAGTCGCTCATAAAGATCCTTCTTATTTCAGATACATGTTCACCGGGATCTACACCTTCAGTCGCTCATAAAGATCCTTCTTATTTCAGATACATGTTCACCGGGATCTACACCTTCAGTCGCTCATAAAGATCCTTCTTATTTCAGATACATGTTCACCGGGATCTACACCTTCAGTCGCTCATAAAGATCCTTCTTATTTCAGATACATGTTCACGGGATCTACACCTTCAGTCGCTCATAAAGATCCTTCTTATTTCAGATACATGTTCACCGGGATCTACACCTTCAGTCGCTCATAAAGATCCTTCTTATTTCAGATACACGTTCACCGGGATCTACACCTTCAGTCGCTCATAAAGATCCTTCTTATTTCAGATACACGTTCACCGGGATCTACACCTTCAGTCTCTCATAAAGATCCTTCTTATTTCAGATACACGTTCACCGGGATCTACACCTTCAGTCGCTCATAAGATCCTTCTTATTTCAGATACACGTTCACCGGGATCTACACCTTCAGTCGCTCATAAGATCCTTCTTATTTCAGATACATGTTCACCGGGATCTACACCTTCGAGTCGCTCATAAAGATCCTTCTTATTTCAGATACACGTTCACCGGGATCTACACCTTCAGTCTCTCATAAAGATCCTTCTTATTTCAGATACACGTTCACCGGGATCTACACCTTCAGTCTCTCATAAAGATCCTTCTTATTTCAGATACACGTTCACCGGGATCTACACCTTCAGTCGCTCATAAAGATCCTTCTTATTTCACATACACGTTCACTGGGATCTACACCTTCAGTCTCTCATAAAGATCCTTCTTATTTCAGATACACGTTCACCGGGATCTACACCTTCAGTCTCTCATAAAGATCCTTCTTATTTCAGATACACGTTCACCGGGATCTACACCTTCGAGTCGCTCATAAAGATCCTGGCTCGTGGGTTCTGCGTGGGGCCGTTCACTTTCCTCCGAGATCCCTGGAACTGGCTGGACTTCAGCGTCATCCTCATGGCGTGAGTTCAACTCCACACCCACATCTGTGAGGCTCTCGCTCGTCCAGACGCGTCCTCGTGCAGTCCTGTTTAAAGGACAGGTTTAAATGTGTGGTTTTATCCTGTGACATGTGCGGAACATTTGCTCAGAGGGAGTTTGGATCTGGTTTAGTTCTATGGTCTCAGGCTCCAGCTGTTTTCCGTTGGACTTCCTGTTGCTTTTAGACGGTGATTCTCATTCATGCTGATGTTTCTGTCCCGTGTTTGTGCAGCTCATCTCAGCATCGACCTCACACGAGGCCTGGGCCATAATGACAAAATAAATATCTACATATTTTTGGGACTTTCTCGATGATGATGATGAAGTGATATGGAAAAAATGTGCTGCAAACATCTACATCTACATTTACATTTACTTTGTCACTCAAAGAGAATTGTCCTGAACAGACGACAAAAGGGCAGAAAAAAAACATTATTCCAAAGTTTAGCCCAATTTTTTCCATCATTTAAAAAATGTTTTCCCTTTTTTTTTCAATTATTTTTTTTTTAAATCCCTATTTTCACTGTCCCTAACGTCCGTGTGTCTCTGGGGAAAAGTCCTCGTGGGTAAACTGTCCCTAATGTCCTCGTGGGTAAAGTGTCCCTGTCCTCGTGGGTAAAGTGTCCCTGTCCTCGTGGATAAGCTCTTGTATATGTTTTGCTGCTGAGTGATGGTAAACCGTCTTTAACGTCCCTGTCCTCGTGGGTAAACTGTCCCTAATGTCCTCATGGGTAAAGTGTCCCTGTCCTCGTGGGTAAACTGTCCCTAATGTCCTCGTGGGTAAAGTGTCCCTGTCCTCGTGGATAAGCTCTTGTATATGTTTTGCTGCTGAGTGATGCTAAACGTTTGGCTCCTGACGCTGCAGCCGCTGTCACTGACTCGGGGAAATCCTCCTTAATCCCTTCAAAGCTCCGCTGTGATCGGAGCTGACTCCACGCTCCCGCTCTTATTGTGGAGGAGACACTGACGACAGGCTTTTACTTTGAAAAGACCTCGCTCAACTTTTAATCTGCAGTGGGCGGAGTCTGTATCTGCACGTTATAAACCTCATTATTCCCGTCACTCACTGCTCTGATCGGCACAAAAAACAAACTCTTATTCAGTATCAGCGCTGCTTTATATTTATGTATCATTTATTCACCGCTAATTAAGATAAGAAGTAAACTCTCCATATCATTCAATATCATGATTTAAAGAAAGTAACTGTACCAGAATGCTGTGATGAATTCTGTTCCTCCAAAAAAACACCTCCAATCAATCTTTATTTATAAAGCGCTTTTCATACGTTTCATGTAACACAATCTGTAATGGATTCATAACGGACTTCGAAATAAAGTCACTCAACGGCGAAGACAAACTAAAGCACGACTTTGGCAAATTATATAGACACATTAACTGGTAAGACTGGAATAATAGAGCTGAAAATAGAAGATGGCCGCCAGGCTAACGCCAGACTGAAAATCACCAGTGAAATCCTCAAGGATCAGTTCTGGGCCCCTTGTTGTTCAGCATCTATATCAATGATCTTCCTGCTGTGCAAAGACATAGACATCCTCATGTGCGCAGATGATGCTGTTATCTACGTTCATGAAGGATATGGAGCGACTAAACTGCCCTCAGACATGGACAATAAGTGTATGGCTTAGATCTTCTTGCTTAACTGGATTCTTGCGTTTCCCCGTGGACTGATGTGTTTCCTCGTGGATGGTGACAGTGATGGATGGAGGCTGCGGCGGCCATCTTGTCCCCATCATGTGACCTGTGGCTCCATTAGGATCCGGTTTCGTTTGATTAGATTCGGCGAGAGCTGAGCGTCTGCACGTGAGCTCTTCCTGTTCGAGACTGAAACACTTTTAGACCAAACAAAACACAAGACCAGGCTCAGAGTTTGAAGGTTTTTCACCTCAACGTCTTAGTTTTAAAAAATCAGCCCAAACTCTCTGTTTACTATGTTTATTCTCTGACGTTTGGTCGCTTTGAGCCGGAAATTTATTTTGAGTTTTTCGTTGTTAAATTTTTTTGGAAAAAAATAAATAAATAAAACTTTTTTTTTGAAAAATTGGAAAAAGTTTTAAAACGTTTGGAACTGTTTGGACAAAGTTTGGAAAGTTTAGAAATATTTTGGAAAAGTTTTGGAAAGTTTTGGAACAGTTTGTAAAATGTCCTCCAACATGTCTGTGTCTCTCCCTGATCTTTCCCACGCTTATTCATTCACAAATACTGACAGGTTTGGTATCCACGTGTAGCACCAAAGGCTGTTCATTTGGAAGGTTTTTACACACAAGGATTTTTACAGATCTGATTCCCCACAGATTTATTGAGCTTTGGACCAAGAAAACAAGGAGATTTATTTCACTAATAACTACTTTATTCAAAAACTAAACAGGATCAAAAATCCCTCTGAGCAAATCCTTGGAACTAATATGTCACTAAATAAAACCACACATTTAAACCTGGCTCTGAACATTATTTAGATTCCGTCGCTGAAAATATTGAGCATATTTATGTCAGTATCTACATTTAGTTTTCACCTGCTGCATCTGCCTTCATCTTTTCTTGGTGCAAGTTTAGTTTTTTTTAGTAGAGCGGGTCGTCTTGTGATCGGAGGGTCGGCGGTTTAAATCCCGCGGGAGCACACTGTTGTCGTATCATTGGGCAAGACACTTCACCCACCTTGCCTACAGTGTCTGTGTACACTGGTGTATGAATGAGAGAGTGAATGGGTGACTGGTTTCTTGATGTAAAGTGCTTTGAGTGCCTAAAACAGAAAAGCTCTTTATAAATGTGACCATTTAACCTCTTAACCCCCTATAACTTTCAGGGTTCATTTTGTCAAACACGATGTTGAAATTGTTAGAGATGTTGAAATCTTTACCTTTACATGTTTCAGCCGCTATCAGCTATCCGCTATCTGCTATCTGCTATCCGCTGTCCGCTATCCGCTATCTGCTATCCGCTATCCGCTATCTGCTATCTGCTATACGCTGTCCGCTATCTGCTACCCGTTATCTGCTACCCTTATCTGCTATCTGCTATCTTAACCCCCACCTGAATCAAGCACAATTACTCCAGTTCGACTTTAACCAAATCTAAAAGTGTCAAAATAGCGACAAAAAAAGACAAAAAACAGGATATAAAAAGTCACAAAAAACCCAACAAAAACGTGACAAAAAGCGTTGAAAGAGCCACAAAATGTGATGAATAAATGACAAAAAATTACGAAAAAATTATGGAATAAATATGAAAAAAAAGAAAAATGTGATGAAAAAATGGGAAAAATGTTTGACAAAAAAAAGAAAAGACCCAACAAAAAGGTGACAAGGACAAAACAATGAAAAAGATCCTTCTAGATCAGTTTAGTAGGTTTCTTACTCTGGCCTAGAGACTGTAAGCTTTTAGATTTGGGTAAACCTGAACTGGAGAAGATGCAGGGGGTAAGAGGTTAGAGTCTTTAGTTTCCTCTTTCTGGATGCTTCTCCTTGTGTGAAGTCTGGAGCGGCTGCGTTGTGTGTGTGTGTGTGTGTGTGTGTGTGTGTGGTGTGTGTGTGTGTGTGTGTGTGGTGTGTGTGTGTGTTGTGTGTGTGTGTGTGTGACGTTGTTCCCGCGGCGCAGATTCAGCGTTTCTGTTTTAGCCCGTGATGTCGAGCCGGTGGGATTTAAAAAGCGCTGGACCTGCCGGATCTGCGTCACCGCCTCACGTTTCCAACAAACTCCTTCACTTCATGGTTTCACATCAGGCTTTAGTCCAGACTCCGACCTCTGCCTCTGTGAAGGACGTCTTTAAGCTCGTGTCCAAAGTGAGGCCCGGGGGCGACTGTCTGTGGGTTTGCAAAGTGAGGAGATAGAGTGAAATTTAAAAAGTAAACAATCTAATCCCTCCACTCTTTAACAGAAAACCCTTCACATTCGCACAGGATTAGAACGACCTCGGGACCAACATTACTGACGTCCTCAGTTTCTGCTCGTGTGAATCTGCAAAGATCTTTCATAAAACTCTGACGCTCTTTGGTAAACGGGGCTAACCTCTCAGCCAGGGGTGGGCAATCAATTCTCATAAGGGGCCACATAAGAAGTCTGAATTGAGTCGGAGCCGCACCAACAATAAGTCGAACTTATTCTGCAACTTTATCCTATTGTACATTACACTAAATTGTGTATTTTGAATGAGTGATACTGGTATTTAGTAGGACTATTATTTTCTGTAAATATTTAAAGGACGTGCATGTGTGTGCATCATTATTTAGGTTATTCAACTTGTTAGACTCGTTAACTTCTACCATTAGCAGGGGTCTCCAAGTAAATTTCCCTAGGGGCCAAAAGGGAGTCCATAAACAAAAGCTCAAAATAATAATATATGTTTTGATTGGGAAAATACTATTGAGGAAATGTTTTTCAATAAATGAATAATAATAAGCTGACTGGACTGTAGCTAATGTGTTGTTTATATCCTGATCTCTTATCATGTCAGTGCCCTCTGCTGGACACATGTGGAATTCTTTCCTTTTATTGTTATTTAAGCAGCCCCCCTAGTGGCTGGAGTGAGCGTTCTGGTCATTTCTTTAAAAAATCATAACTCTGCAAAGGAATGGGCTAGAGACTTACAATTTTTTTACATACTCAGGAATTTATGCCCTACAAGTCGTGGGCTGGACTGAATCATCTCGCGGACCACATCCGTCCCGCGGGCCGTAATTTGCCCAGGTCTGCCCTAGGCCATCAATGCAAAACCAGTCTCGTATCTCAGTCAGGATCATGTTGTTTAGTATTAGCTTTGTTTTCACTGTCCCAGGTTCAATAAATATGGGTCATGTGTTAAAAAGGACAGAAATACTGTTTGAAAGTGAAGAATTCAATCTTCGTGTTGTCCACGGATACCTTTACAAACAAATCGATCTCAATACCAGTTGCGTCTGTGCTCCTATGTAAATTTACCTGACTCCGGACAACACCGCGCGTTCAACACTGGAAGGGAAGTTTAGATACATCGTCAACACTACTCTATAAGCTAATAATACACACCAGAATATAGATGACCAGGATTCAGGAGATTAAGTCACGAAGATTTATTTCCCTAACAGGCCATCTCATACAGAGCTCCGTCCCCCCAGGTTTCCCTAACATCATCTCCTCACAATTCTCCGTTAACAATGGAAAAACTGTTATCCTGGGGTGGCGGAGTATACGTCACATTTTCCCATCATGCAATATTTTTGAGCCTAAAACTACGTGTCGTTGTTTCCATTGGTTCCCGAGCCGTCATGTGACGTTTGGCTCCGCCCTGCCGCCATTTTACCATTGTCCTGTTTTGTTGAGCAGCAGTTTTAGCTCGGACACCCCCTCGAATCTGTAACTTTCCACTGTAACAAAGAACTGAAAAAACACTTCGGACAAACTTTTGGTTAAGATTGCTAAATAGTCAAAAGAACAAAACATCACGTAAAATATTATAACTCTTCAAAAGGAGGAAACAAATGTTATATTAGATCTAAATAGAAGTGAATGATTTGAACAAACGGAGCTAAAGTCTGAGCCTCTGATAAAACTGGAATAACATTTGAAAAACATAAGGATCAAAGAGCAGCGTTACCACAGATTACTTGAAAAAACAATCTGATTACTCCTTTAGTTACATCAATCAGGCCTCGCCTCAAAATGCAAATTCACTCGTGTTACTGAAGTGCATTTTAACAGAAACAGAAACAGCTGCACAAATTCAGAAAGTCACGTATTTCCATCTCTCCTAATGTGTTAGATTACTCGTTATTGATAAACGTATCAGATTAGAGTAATGCGTATCAGCATCACTGTTAAAGAGTCATGAAAAACTAACACTAGATCAAAACCGTATGAAGGAGATAAGTTTCCATTTGATGACATTGCACTGGGTTAGATCTGGTCACAAGATGGCCGCCGTGTTACTGTGGCCACGTCTGAGCTGGAGTTTTATTAAAGATCTTTGCTTTAGCCTCTACATCCCTCAGGCCAAACACAGATGTGTGTCTGATTTCAAAGACATTCTGCTGTTGCCGCTCTTTGTTCAGAAACCTGCGGCTACAGTTGTTCTGATTTCTGTTTGTAAAGTCTGTTCCCCTGACGCCGCGGGCTGTCTCTGCTGTTTCTGCTGTTGTGTGTGTCTGTCCGGACGGCGGTGGCGCCCCCTGCAGGCTGCTCACAGAGTTCATTAAAGTGGGTAACCTCCAGGCGCTGCGCACGTTCCGAGTGCTGCGAGCGCTCAAAACCATCTCCGTCATCCCAGGTAAGGACGGGCCAATCACGGAGCCCGGTGTGTCCGCCCGGCGACAGCTCGGCCAATCAGAGAGGAGCAGGAGGGAGGAGCCGAAGAGGAGCTTCTTTCTAACGAGCTTGTTAGAAAGAAGCTCGTTTCCTGTTTAATTAACAGGAAATATTTGACAAACATCGAGAAACGGGAAATTATTACGATAAATACTGAAACTGATCCAACTGTATTTAAACACACGGCAAAAAAGTGATGGAAAAAAAGTCAAAACTGCAGCAACAACGTGAGTTGTTTTGTAGGTCTTAGCTTTCAAATGAGACAGTGCTCTGGCCTATAGGCTCCAGTCCAAAAACTTTTAGATTTGGTGAGAGTCAAACTGGAGAAAATGCCCTCGGTTAAGGCGAGTGCATTTATAAATATACATATACACATATACATCACCTAAAGGATTATTAGGAACCTGTTCAATTCACATTAATGCAATTACTAAATAACAAATCACATGGCAGTTGCTTCAATGCATTTAGGGGTGTGGTCCTGGTCAAGACAATCTCCTGAATTCCAAACTGAATGTCAGAATGGGAAAGAAAGGTGATTAAGCAATTTTGAGCGTGGCATGGTTGTTGGTGCCAGACGGGCCGGTCTGAGTATTTCACAATCTGCTCAGTTACTGGGATTTTCACGCACAACCATTTCTAGGGTTTACAAAGAATGGTGTGAAAAGGGAAAAACATCCAGTATGCGCAGTCCTGTGGGCGAAAATGCCTTGTTGATGCTAGAGGTCAGAGGAGAATGGGCCGACTGATTCAAGCTGATAGAAGAGCAACTTTGACTGAAATAACCACTCGTTACAACCGAGGTATGGAGCAAAGCATTTGTGAAGCCACAACACGCACAACCTTGAGGCGGATGGGCTACAACAGCAGAAGACCCCACCGGGTATCACTCATCTCCACTACAAATAGGAAAAAGAGGCTACAATTTGTACGAGCTCACCAAAATTGGACAGTTGAAGACTGGAAAAATGTTGCCTGGTCTGATGAGTCTCGATTTCTGTTGAGACATTCAGATGGTAGAGTCAGAATTTGGCGTAAACAGAATGAGAACATGGATCCATCATGCCTTGTTACCACTGTGCAGGCTGGTGGTGGTGGTGTAATGGTGTGGGGGATGTTTCTTGGCACACTTTAGGCCCCTTAGTGCCAATTGGGCATCGTTTAAATGCCACGGACTACCTGAGCATTGTTTCTGACCATGTCCATCCCTTTATGACCACCATGTACCCATCCTCTGATGGCTACTTCCAGCAGGATAATGCACCATGTCACAAAGCTCCAATCATTTCAAATTGGTTTCTTGAACATGACAATGAGTTCACTGTACTACAATGGCCCCCACAGTCACCAGATCTCAACCCAATAGAGCATCTTTGGATGTGGTGGAACAGGAGCTTCGTGCCCTGGATGTGCATCCCACAAATCTCCATCAACTGCAAGATGCTATCCTATCAATATGGGCCAACATTTCTAAAGAATGCTTTCAACACCTTGTTGAATCAATGCCACGTAGAATTAAGGCAGTTCGGAAGGTGAAAGGGGGTCAAACACAGTATTGGTATGGTGTTCCTAATAATCCTTTAGGTGAGTGTACATATATACACTACCGCTCAAACGTTTGGGGTCACTTAACATGTCCTTATGTGTGAAAGAAAAGTGTCACATTAAATGAATCATAAATACAGTCTAGACATTGTTAATGTGGTGAATTTCTATTCTAGTGTTTAATGGAACACCTGCAGAGGTTCTAAGTCTTAAAACATGCACATGGGTCCAAATAAACAGTTTCAGTTTGGGGTAAAAGTGCATTAGACAGTTTTAATGGCCTTTCGGAGGAACATCACTCTGGTTCTTGACTCAACGTTGTGCATTAAAACTGTCCAATGTACGGCTCTGAGTTGTTTAATCCTTACATATATATTACAGTTACATAATAAACTGCGGTCGAGATGCCTCAAAACAAGTGCATTGGATTTAGCAGATATGTTTCTGTATTGCAGTTAAATCAGTCTGGACTGTTCGTCCCACAGAACTCATGTCAAATCTGCGTAAGAAGAAGCTACGAACTCGAGGCCCTTTTATCTGGGCTTTACTCATGGCTGCCTGTAGGAACCTCCTCTCTGCTCGTCTCCTCTCTCCTCTCTCCTCGTCTCCTCTCTCCTCGTCTCCTCTCTCCTCGTCTCCTCTCTCCTCGTGTCCTCGTGTCCTTGTGTCCTCACGTCCTCCTGTCTCTCTGTCCATGTCCCTGTGCTGTAGATATGTCACTGAGGTTTGCTGGGACCTGGGGAAATGTCTCTGCGCTGAGGACGGTTCAGGGTCCTGCGCAGCGCTCCAAAACCAGTCTCCGTCATCCCAGGTGAGAAACCCGGCACGTGACGGCAGGTTAACCAGGTGAGACCACCGACAGGTACTGCAGGTACTGCAGGTTACTGCAGGTACTGCAGGTACGGCAGGTACGGCAGGTACTGCAGGTACTGCAGGTCAGGTACTGCCAGGTACTGCAGGTTACGGCAGGTACTGCAGGTACTGCAGGTACGGCAGGTACGGCAGGTACTGCAGGTACGGCAGGTACGGCAGGTACTGCAGGTACTGCAGGTACGGCAGGTACTGCAGGTACGGCAGGTACTACTGTAAACCGCTGAAACATGAGCAGATACAGAGGACAGGGAAAGTCTACACATGTTGTTACATTCTGATTTCAAAATGGATTCAATGTGTTTGTTTTTTCTCTCAACAATCTACACACACACTACTCCATAATAACACGCTGCCCCCTGCTGGACAGGGTTTCAAGACTTAGCTGTGAATCCTTAATTAAGCGGCTGAACCAGTTAAGGATTTGGCTCATTTTGTTCCTTCAGTGAAAAGTTCCAAACCGAGACGAGAACGACTGGTTCAATGTACGATCTGTAAAAGAAAGTGAGCGCTGAGAGTTAGGTCGTTAGAACTTAGAACTACAAAGACTTAGAACTACAAAGACTTAAGACTATAGACTTAGAAGTACAAAGACTTAAGACTATAGACTTAGAAGTACAAGACTTAGAAATACAAAGACGTAGAACTACAAGACTTAGAAGTACAAAGACTTAAGACTATAGACTTAGAATACAAAGACTTAGAAATACAAAGACGTAGAACTACAAAGACTTAGAACTACAAAGACTTAAGACTATAGACTTAGAAGTACAAAGACTTAGAAATACAAAGACTTAAGACCATAGACTTAGAAGTACAAAGACTTAGAAGTACAAAGACTTAGAAGTACATCCCATTCGTCTTGATCTAGTCTGCGATGTGAGCTGAAACTTTAGAGTCACTGACAAAGCCTTTTGGATGAAGAGATGAAACGTTCAACACTTCAACTACAGAGTACAGACGAGGACACAAGAACCTTCATCAAATACACTTTTACTTAAGTTTTAGTCACATTCCAGTCACAGAAATGAGTCTGACTTTGAGATCCGTTTCCCAGTTCAGTTTAAATGTTGGCGATTCTCTCAGTTCACAGTCGGCTTGAGCCCAAAGAACAGCTCTGTTTGTTTCCTGAGCTCTGAATAAGCCGCGCTCGGACACGTCTCAGTAAAGCGTGTGCTGTTGTTAAAGCGCTGTCGAACACGTGTCACTCAGGTGTGGTCCTCTGTGACTTCCACCGCTCTGCGCTCAGCAAAACCTCAGCGAAACCTCAGCGAAAAACAAACAAACAGCAAATCATAGAAAGCAGAGGTGAAGAACGGAGATGACTGAGCGGAATATCACTGTTTCATTTGTCCGTTTGGCGTCTCCCTCGTGTTCTCTCACTCTGTGCTTCAGAAACTGGTTTTTAATGTGTTTTTAAAAGTTTGCTGCTGTTGGATAAAAGTCTCAATGGACGAAACAAATGTACGGCTGCGCACCGTTAAACTACACCAGTCTGGCTTCAGGGTAAAGCTTAGGTTCTACTGATATCGGAAAAATGAAAGTATCGAAAACAGAAACTGAAAAAACATGATCAGCTCAAATACATGATTTTTCTCTTTTCTGCCCATTTATTCCTATTTTTTGTCAAATTTTTATTATTTTTCCCCTACGTTTTTGTCCAATGTTTGCCCCCATTTTCAATGTTTTTATACATATTTTTTTTCTTATTTTTGCCACAATTTATTTCCCTCATTTTAGCTCATTGTTTATTACTAATATTTTCCCTATTTCCCCTAAATTATTCCCAGTTTTAACACAGTTCTTGACATTGAAGATGAACCTGATATTGTAAATGTGCAGATCTTCCTCACATTATTCTGTTTCCTGGTTCTAGACGACACATAGTTTAGTATCAGTATTGGAAACAAAGTATCGTTAAAGTACTGGTATAAAACTGGTACAAATCCCCATGAAATACATTTGCTAAAGTTCTGTTGAGATTCTGCTCCAGCGGCTGTAGACTTTCACTTTTCATGGCGAAACGGCCACAGATCGAGACAGAATCCCTGCGTGGCGGCCATGTTGGGATGGTCCATTGTAGCACCAGTGAGGCTAATGAGACTCTGATCATTTGACTTTTATAAATGTGTGTTTCTAATCTAATGTCCGTGTTGCGACTAAATTTATGAAAAAATATCTTCAAAATCAGAGTTTGTTTCCTCGATCTGTGGCTCTGACCCGACTGTTATCTGACTTTAGAACTGTTTAAGTGACATCTCCCCGTGTCCCTGGCTTCATCTCTGCCTCCCCCTCTCTCCCCTGTGTCGCACGGCGCCCCCTGCTGTCGGCCCAGGCCTGAAGACCATCGTCGGAGCTCTGATTCAGTCGGTAAAGAAACTGGCCGACGTCATGATCCTCACGGTGTTCTGCCTCAGCGTCTTCGCCCTCATCGGCCTACAGCTGTTCATGGGCAACCTCCGACAGGTAACTGAGCCAAAGACAGGTAACCGACCCGTTAACCAACTAACCATGTAACAACCCGCTAACTAACCCTCCAAACACCCACTAAACCAAACATCCAACCAGGAGACTGCAGCTGTTCATGGGCAACCTCCGACAGGTAACTCACCCAAAGACAAGTAACTCACCCAAAGACAGGTAACTGACCCGTTAACCAGCTAATTAACCAGCTAACTAACCCTCCAAACAGCCATTACACTAGAGTCTGTGTGTTTCTTCTGGCTGTGACATCACGGTCCTGAACTCTGACCCTGTGCGTTGCAGAAGTGCGTCCGCTCCACGGCTCACTGCTTCCACACCAACGTGAGCTCGGCGGGACTGCCCCATAACCTCCAGCCCGACGACCTGGTGCTGCCCCCCGGCCTCGACCCCCGCCTGCTGCCCTCCAACGAAGGGCTCCCCCCGCTGGACGACTTCAGCAACAACACCACTGTGTTCTACTGCAACAACAAGACCTGGGCGTCACTGGAGAACTTCATCGACTCTGAGGGTGAGAACAGAACATCACAATCATCACACACACATCACATACCGACAACATCAACAACAACACCAACAACACCAACGTCACCAACAACATCAACAACAACAACATCAACAACAACACCAACAACACCAACGTCACCAACAACATCAACAACAACATCAACACCAACATCACCAACCACACCACACCGCAAATACTGACCTGTTTGGTATCCACGTGTAGCAGGAAAGGCTGTGACCGAGGTGACGCTGTAATCCAAATATGGTCATTTCCTTTGTGGGAGACAGCAGTGTGCAAACAAAGAGACTAAACTCTAGGGCCGTTTTCATTCCACTCTTTAACAACATCTGCACTTGAGTCGCTCCTACAGCTGTGGTTTCCATGACGTCGATCGCGAGTAGCTCAGCACACGGAACGACACAACACTGTACGATTCATTCTGTTTACACTTGAGAACAAAGGCCAGGGCTACAAACAGAACAGCACATTGTCTCCAGTTCAGCTTTACCCAAATCGAAAAGGTTAAAGCCTCATTTGAAAGCTAAGACCTACAAAACTCCTCTAAACTGATCTTTTTCCTCGCTTTGTCACTTTTTCATGCTCGTTTTCGTCTCATTTTGTTGCTATTTTGATGCTTTTTTCAAGATTAGATTTGGGTAAAGCCAAACTGGAGAACATGTGCTTGGTTCAGGTGGGAGTTAAGAGGTTAAACCTGGCTCTGAACATTATTTAGATTCGTTGTTATCAGAAAGTACCTTATTTTGATCTGAACAGAATCACAGATTAAACATAATTTCTCAGACTTGTATCACAGTTATTTTCCATCTCCTCCCCTGCAGCGTCTCGCCTTAGAATAAAAACATGTTGTTAGCATCGGTCTTCATTTGCTGTGGGATGGTTTGAAAGCCGGTCTGTGGGAGGTTGCCGGGCGGTTGCCGGGCGGAATCCCTCGGGACGAGCTGTTTGCTGCGTCTGTCTCCGCTCTCTCTCTGAAATGTCCCTCGCCGGCCGCCGTATCGACCGCTAAAAGCTGAAACCGGAGCCGCGCTCTCGCTGATCAATGTCACGATAATACAGCCCCCACAATGCACTTCTGCCGCGGGGCATCAGGGCGCGCTTCCCAAACACGCCATAAACACGTGTCCGAGAGAGAGAGCGGGACGGAGCCATTAAATTAAAGTAAAGCACCGGAAACTTCTGAGGGAGATTCATCACAGACACCAGAGGAACATGGACAGAAGAGCGATAACATCCAAGCTCAGGGATCAGAGCTGTAAATAAATCGTCCAAATGTGCTCTCGCTGTTTATCTGTAAAGTGTGGAGTCTTCTGCAGCGACTAAAGTGCAGATGTTGTTAAAGTTTAGTCCCTTTGTCTGCACTTGTGTATATTCCTCCCGTCTTTAGCCGCTGATGTCTCCCACAAAGGAAATGACCATATTTGGATTACAGCGTCATCTCGGTCCTTTTGTGCTACACTGGATACCAAACATGCCAGTATTTGTGAATGAATAAGCGTGGGAAAGACCAGGGAGCCACACAGACATTGGAGGACATTTTACAAACGTTTTCAAGATTTTCCACAAAAAAAATTAATATATATATATATATATATATTTATTTATATATATATATATATAACAGTTTGGGAAGGTTTTGAAATGGAAGATGTTTTGTTTTTTGTTATTGAAAAAGTTATGAACATTTGGGATTTTTTTTTTTAACAAATGGGGGATTTGTTAAAAAAAATCTATTCTCCAAAATGTTCGAAACTTTTAGCAAAAAAAATAAAAAATAAGAATATTTCCACAAAATTTCAAAACTTTTCCAAAATGTTGGAGTTACTTCCTGGATAAATCTCCAGCTCAAAGAGAATAAACATCGTAAAGAGAGAGTTGGGCTGTTTATCCAGGAAGTGACTCCAACATGTCTGTGTCGCTCCCTGGTCTTTCCCAAATACTGACAGGTTTGGTATCCACGTGTAGCAGGAAGGCTGTGACCGAGATGATGCTGTAATCCAAATATGGTCATTTCCTTTGTAGGAGACGCCAAAGTCTGCAGGGAATTAAAACATCTTATTCTTTTCTGATTTATTGAGCTTTGAACCCAAAAAACAAAGACAATAGTTAGTTTAAGACGTTTGTTTTTGGTTCAGTGGAGCATATTTCAAAAGCATAAATTTCCCCGAGACGAGTTGGAGCAGAGTGAGAACTGCTGCTGTGAATGTGGAGTAACTCAGGGATTTAATGGAGCTGTGAATAAAAGATGATTCACTAAACCACAATGAAAGACTCCGACCACAAGTGCTCCCTGAGGAGACGCTGCAGAATCACCGACTTTCCTCCCTGTGTTTCCAGAAAACTTCTACAAAGTGGAGGGAGCCAAGGACGCGCTGATCTGCGGCAACAGCAGCGACGCCGGGTGAGTTTGACTGCTTTTTAATGTTTACCCAGGTCTCACGGAATCCCCCGACAACACTCAGTCATCCAAACATGGTCAGTGCCTTTGAGGGAGACGGCAGCGTCAGTAATCTGCATCTCAACTTAAAACGGCACACGCTCTGAACGTTCAGCTCCTCCTGGTCAGTTTGAGGATGGTCGGGGGGTAAATGCACCCAAGGGAGGAGTTAAAATAAGTTAAAATAAACTGAATTGACTGTTTTTTCATCCTAATTGATGACTTCAACAGGAGTTTTAATTTGATGTTGTTAGGCACAAAAAATAATAGTTACGATGAGGAACAATAACCCAGCAAAATGTTTGTGTCATATCAAAAGGTTCGGTGTAATCTCTTTCTAAAAGTTGCATACATGGCATTTTGGATAATGATCATAGTGACAATTGTTGGCATATTGTCCTCAGATTTTCTCAGGATTTCTACAGTGAAATGTGATGTTGTTAAGTCCACAAGTAAAGGTAATAATGAGGGACAATAATCCAGTAAAAGGTTTGTGTCACAGCAAAAGAGGCTGGTATAATCTCTTTCTAGATGTAGCATGTATGGCATTCTGGATAAGGATTGCAGGGACATTTGTAAGTAATTTGTCCTCACATTTTCTCAGGATTCCTACAGTGAAAGTATTGGGATTTTAGACACATGCAGTAAACATAATTCAGAATAATAATCCAGGAAAATCTGTGTTTCACCTCAAAAGGATCAGTATAATCTTTCTAAATGTTGCATTCAGGGCATTTTGGACAATGATCTGATTGAGAATTGTTGGCATATTGTCCAAATTTTTTCAGGATTTCTACAGGAAAATGTGACTTTGTTAAGCATACAAGTATAAGTTATAATGTGGAACAATACTCCAGCAAAATGTTTGTGTCACAACAAAAGAGGCTGGTATAATCACATTCGTAATGTAGCATGTATGGCATTCTTGACAGTGATTACAGAGACATTTGTTGGTAATTTATCCTCACATTTTCTTTGGATTTCCTCAGTGAAATTTGATGTTGATGTTGCACAAAATAAGTGGTTATGATGATGAACAATAATCTAGTAAAATGTTTGTGTCACATTAAAAGAGGCTGGTGTAATCCTTTCTAGATGTAGCATGTATGGTGTTCTGGATAATGATTACAGAGACTTTTGTAGGTAATTTGTTTTCTCAGGATCATACAGTGAAATGTGATGTTGTTAAGCACAGAAGTAGCAGTTCCTGTGTTTACAAGTATCATAGTTACCAAACAGAGAAACCCATGGCGCTGATACTCCAGAGACGCTTGTGTACCTACGAGACTGAGAGGAGTTTCAACATAAAGAAACTGTCCTTTGCTTGGTTTGCCTGATTGGAGCAGATTCTGTTCCAAAAGTCCTGCAGCTTCAGCGACAGACGTGAGCGGAGGAATTAAATATAGCAGCAGCAGCAGCAGCAGCGCAGGTTTGTGCCGAGTCCCAAAGTGACAGTTTAGTCTGAGAGCAGCCGCTGACACGAGCTGCAGCCCACAGAGAAACACAGGCTCATTTCATTAAGAGTATTTCAGACAAAAGGCAACGAGAAACAAACTGAGCATGTGCGGACTTTAGAAACACACACAGACTCTGGGCAGTGAACCTCATGACATCAGGCCTGTGTCTCTGCTGTCAGACTGGACACTGTGGGCCTGAGCGTTTTTAATTCCTCTCCTCACTCAGGCTCAGAGATTCCTCAGATCGTTACTGTCGACGGCTCAATATGTGGTTTTCGATACCGATACCTGAGCGATTCTCTTTCCTGATACCGATACTAACATATGTGTCGTCTAGAAACAGGAAAACAGAACATGATGTGTGGAAGATCTGCACATTTACAAGAGCTTAGATCAGGTTCATCTCCAATGTCAAGAAATGTGGAGAAAATTGTGGCAAAATGAGGAAAATTGGGAATAAATGGTGGGAAATACTGAAAATATTAGTAATAAACATGAATAAAAATGGGGGAAATACGGTGAACTACGACAGACAGCTTCTTTAAAGTCACTCTAATGTACATGTATGAGCTAAAACATGACTTATGTTTATGAGTAAAGTAAACTCTTATAATGAGCGCCTGTAGAGGGAATGCAGATGACGTCCCGGCTCTGCAACAAAAGTGATGTCAGTGCGGAGTTACTGATGTTTACATTATGAGGCGTGTGCCCTTCACCCTGCAGAGTGTGTGTGAGGCGTGTGCACGAGTGTTAGGCGTGTGCACGTGTGTGAGGCGTGTGCACATGTGAGAGTGCACATGTGTGAGGGGTGTGCACGTGTGTTAGTGCACGTGCCCGTGGGGTGAGTGGCGTCAGTGAAGCGTGAGGCGAGTGCTCATCATCTCCACATCACGGCCCTGACCCGTCACAGACCGACTGCAGCAGGGCCAACGTAAGGCCCGCGGGCTCAACCCGGGACGCAGCACCTCGGGACGGTTGGGTAAACACTTCCAACTGTGGACACTTCTGACTGTGGACACTTCTGACTGTGGACACTTCCAACTTCCAACTGTGGACACTTCCAACTGTGGACACTTCCAACTGTGGACACTTCCACTGTGGACACTTCCAACTGTGGACACTTCCAACTGTGGACACTTCCAACTGTGGACACTTCTACTTACACTTCCACTGGACACTTCCCTGGACACTTCCAACTGTGGACACTTCACTTGGACACTTCACTGTGGACACTTCCGACTGTGGACACTTCGACTCCGTGGACACTTCTGACTCTGGACACTTCCGACTGTGGACACTTCCAACTGTGGACACTTCCAACTGTGGACACTTCGACTGTGGACACTTCTGACTCTGGACACTTCCGACTGTGGACACTTCCGACTGTGGACACTTCCGACTGTGGACACTTCCAACTGTGGACACTTCTGACTGTGGACACTTCTAACTCTGGACACTTCCGACTGTGGACACTTCTGACTCTGGACACTTCCGACTGTGGACACTTCCACTGTGGACACTTCCGACTGTGGACACTTCTACTCTGGACACTTCCGACTGTGGACACTTCCGACTGTGGACACTTCCGACTGTGGACACTTCAACTTGGACACTTCTGACTCTGGACACTTCCGACTGTGGACACTTCCGACTGTGGACACTTCCGACTGTGGACACTTCCAACTGTGGACACTTCACTGTGGACACTTCTGACTGTGGACACTTCCGACTGACTGTGGACACTTCTACTCTGGACACTTCCGACTGTGGACACTTCCGACTGTGGACACTTCCGACTGTGGACACTTCCAACTGTGGACACTTCTGACTCTGGACACTTCCGACTGTGGACACTTCCGACTGTGGACACTTCCGACTGTGGACACTTCCGACTGTGGACACTTCCAACTGTGGACACTTCCGACTGTGGACACTTCTAACTCTGGACACTTCCGACTGTGGACACTTCCAACTGTGGACACTTCTAACTCTGGACACTTCCAACTGTGGACACTTCTAACTCTGGACACTTCCAACTGTGGACACTTCCGACTGTGGACACTTCCAACTGTGGACACTTCCGACTGTGGACACTTCCAACTGTGGACACTTCCGACTGTGGACACTTCCAACTGTGGACACTTCCAACTGTGGACACTTCTAACTCTGGACACTTCCAACTGTGGACACTTCCGACTGTGGACACTTCCGACTGTGGACACTTCCAACTGTGGACACTTCTAACTCTGGACACTTCCGACTGTGGACACTTCCAACTGTGGACACTTCTAACTCTGGACACTTCTAACTCTGGACACTTCCGACTGTGGACACTTCCAACTGTGGACACTTCTAACTCTGGACACTTCTAACTCTGGACACTTCCGACTGTGGACACTTCCAACTGTGGACACTTCCAACTGTGGACACTTCTAACTGTGGACACTTCTGACTGTGGACACTTCCAACTGTGGACACTTCCAACTGTGGACACTTCTAACTGTGGACACTTCTGACTGTGGACACTTCCAACTGTGGACACTTCTAACTCTGGACACTTCCAACTGTGGACACTTCCAACTGTGGACACTTCTAACTGTGGACACTTCTGACTGTGGACACTTCCAACTGTGGACACTTCTAACTCTGGACACTTCCAACTGTGGACACTTCTAACTGTGGCTCAGAATAAACAATCACAGAAACATGATTTAAACTTTGCATATTCTATAAACCAACACATATTTGAGTGATGTCACATTCAGAGTAAAAGGATGCCCTACATGTCTGTGGGAAAATACAGCTCGGCTTTACTCAAATCTGAAAGTGTCTTGAAAAAAAACATCAAAACAGCGACGAAAATGTGACGAAAACCCAACGAAAAAGCAATGAAAAAACAGTCCTCAGCACATACATATGAAGAGTTCACCGTCTGCTGAAGCTGATTCTCCGTGTAGAATCTGGCTCTGGTTATGAGTTAATTCATAAACGCCTTCAGGGAGAATCTACAAATAATAAATAGTCTGGAAATAAAGGGAAAACCAAAACGTATAAAAGCGTTTCCAAACTTTTGATCCGTTCTGTATGTGCTGGATGTTTGTGTTTATGGCCTCGTTATCGCTGTGCGACCCCTGACCCGGTCCTGACCCGGTCCTGACCCCGGTCCTGACCCGGTCCTGACCCGGTCCTGACCCCGGTCCTGACCCGGGCTGTTGGCGTGTCATGGTTAGCGTGTCATGGTTAGCGTGTTTGTAGCGCTCAGTGTTGGTCAGCAGATTCATACTCGGAGCTGTCCGCACACTCACGGCCACCGTCACTCACAAACTCACAAACTCACAAACTCCAGCTGCAGCTTCAGGGGAAACACAAACTGTTTCAGCTTCAGCCAAAGCTTCGCTCAAATGTTTCCTGTTGTTTCATCGACTCGTTTGTTTGAGGAGCTAAAGAAGCGACAAAGCTCTGTTTTCTCCTTGAGTTTGTGGCGTTAAAACCCTGACAGACCTAAACATGAGCCTCTGAGGCTGAGGGAGGACGGGGAGATGAAGCTCCATATTGAGGTCTCAGTGGGAGCAGCTCTGGGCTCAGCAGGAACCATCTGTGGGAGCGCACGAGGAGAGGAGTGCACGAGGAGACTGCACAAGGAGAGTGCATGAGGAGGGGAGTGCACGAGGAGAGTGCACAAGTAGAGTGCATGAGGAGGAGGGGGAGTGCACGAGGATGACATACATCACATTTATTATATGAGGAAAATATTAGTAAATAATTGTTTAAAAGTGCAAAGAAAATGGGAAGAAAATGTAAAAAATAATAAAAAGAAATTGGGGAAAATTGAGAAACATAACGAACAAATTTGATTTTTTGTTAGTAAAAAGTAAAATAAAGTTGGGGGAAATTGTGTGACTTAGGCTGAACGATATTGAAGTAACTTGTGATACGGCTGTGAAATATCGATAACGATATTATTGCATCATAAACAATAGCAATAATAACAAGAACCACCACATAAAATCCAGCTCTGCTTGAGTTGAAGGCTCGTGTAAACAAATTAGGTTTAGTCCCTTTAAAGAGTAACTAAACGGGCCAAAGCCTTTCCCCACCCACAAACAAAAGTCAAAAATGCTGTGAAAGAGGCGGTCTCTGAAGTTTGGGGGTGACATGCAGGGGGTGAGTGTGTGGGCCTTTGCATTGGCACAATCACAGCAGACTGATTACGTGGGAGGGACTTGGTTATAAACCACAGGTACAGGGGCGACAATGGGCGGGACAATGGGCAGCACCTGATGACGATGTGTGGAGCTGGTGCGGCTTATGATGTTCTGTGGAGGCCGTGGACACGTCTCCAGCCAATCAGGAAATTCTAATTTAGTAGCAGAGTTTACCCTGAAGGGGGCGCAACCCATTGTTTTCAGGCCAAAGTTAGGATTTACACATGTTTGCGCTATAATGTCAGAATAATGTCAGGGACCAGTGGACAACACTATGAGACAGTTTATCAGTAAAAAAAACTTGATTTGGTGTTTAGTTACTCTTTAAACACACATTGTAAAAACTGCAGTTTTCAGAATCAAAACGAGACTAAAAATGAACTAAACTAGTAAATGTTTAACTAAAACTGAAGATTGTAAATAAATGTGTGGGTCTCAGTCACTTTAGTGATGTTGTGTTATCTTGTGCAGCCCTAGTGGAAAGGGTTTATTCTGTCTTTTTGTCGTCTGTTCAGGACAATTCTCTTTTTAAACGACAAACCAATGAAAGTAAATATTTGCAGCACATTTTTACATCATCCCTTAAGTTAACCTCGTAAACCCCGCCTTAAACTGAGCACGTTTTCTTCAGTTCGATTTTACCCAAATCTAAGAGTTTCTTGAAAAAAATTTGTCAAAACAGCGACGAAAACGAGGACGAAAAACGCAACAAAACATGTGACAATAAAGTGTTGAAAAGTGAAACAGTTACAGAAACAACCAAACCCTGATGGTGGAGTGGTTTCTGGGATGAAGGCGTTTCCTGTGGGAGCGTGACATCACGGTCGGTCCATCTGCAGCGATCGATGGAGCTTTTAAAAACATTATTATTATCATTATCTTAGAGAGACGATCGATCTGCTTTCAGCCGCGACAGGAGCTTCTTCTCAAAGACATAAAGCCGTCAGCAGAGACAGAGCGGGTTATTCAGGTCCGAGAAGATCCTCCACTGGAATTACCTCACAGCCAAAGCCACGTTTCTGAGGCTGAAATGGGAACCATAAGTTAAAATGGGATCATTTTGGAAAGAAGCTTATTTGTATATTTTGATCAATCAGAACACAAAGAAAATGGATAAATCAAGCCTCTACTCGTAAAGCCTGTCTCTACTGAAGCAGTTCATCAGTAACTTGTAACAGATGTTTTGTAAAACCTAAACTACAGGACTCGGTCCAAACCCTACAGATTCTGAGAGCAGAGTGTTGCTGCTGCTAATGCCGGGTCTCTGTGTCTGCAGCCCGTCAGCCTCTTATAGAGCACTCAGAGCCGCAGACCCGGTCAGTCGGACTTATAAGAGGCTCTGAGGCTGACCATACAAACCAGGCTGACCAGGCCATATAATCTATATTATTTATGGATAAATCATATATAAATGGAGCTTTTTCTTCGCGTTGTCATCACTTTTTGACTTTTCCCCCATCGCTGTTGGGTTTTCATCACATTTTTGTCACTTCTTTTGTTGCTCTTTTTTGTCTCATTTTTGTCGCTACTTTGACACTTTTTTTTTTCAAACTGGAGAAAACGCAGTGAAGTTTAAGACTTCAGGTTCTGTGGTTTGTCCCGCCTTTGATCCGGCTGAAGTTCAGAGCTGAAGTTCAGAGCTGAAGCTCAGGGCTGGAGTTCAGAGCTGAAGTTCAGAGCTGGAGTTCAGAGCTGGAGTTCAGAGCTGGAGTTCAGAGCTGGAGTTCAGAGCTGGAGTTCAGAGCTGGAGTTCAGAGCTGGAGTTCAGGGCTGGAGTTCAGAGCTGGAGTTCAGAGCTGGAGTTCAGAGCTGGAGTTCAGAGCTGGAGTTCAGAGCTGGAGTTCAGAGCTGAAGTTCAGAGCTGGAGTTCAGAGCTGAAGTTCAGAGCTGAAGTTCAGAGCTGAAGTTCAGAGCTGAAGTTCAGAGCTGAAGTTCAGAGCTGAAGTTCAGAGCTGAAAGTCCGTCTGTGGTTTTGCTAAAGTTTCTGAGATCGTTGGAAAAGTGCTGAAAGTGCTGCAGTAAAACGCCGCGTCCGTCCGATCGCATTAGTCCACTCCCCGTTCGTCTGAAAACGTTGAAATGTGAGAAATCAGAAAGTGTTTCTGTAAGTGCACTCTGGACTTTTCCTTTTGTCCACTTCACCTCCTTTACACTGTAGAAACTTCACCATCAGCAGCTTTAACGCTTTATTCAGCATGAAGACATTTAAAAACTCTTTACCGACGCTTTATACAGGAAGTCACTCCATATATGGTCATTGCCTTTGTGGGATCAGTTCAGAACATTTAAGACAAGTTTTGAACATTTTGGGACAGTTTGAAAAAGTTTAGAAAAAATTTAGGAAAAAAAAAGGAAATATTTTTAGATTTTTATTTTTTTTTAACATTTTGGAGAATTTTGGAAGACTTTGGTACAGTTTCGAAAATGTTTTGACATTTTCTATTTTGGAATTTTGTAAAATAATGTGAACATTTTTACATTTTTTTTAACAGTTTGGAAACCTAGTGGTGGGAGTCAATTATAACTTTCATTGCGTTTATTTCGGGGGTTGTATTTATATGTTCGATGCTTCTTTGTGTTTCCTCCAGTTGAGCTGATGTTGGTGCAGATGTGAGGCCTGTGTTTGGTTTATTTTGGAGAATTATCTTTTTAAATAAGTTTCTGTTCAGGCTTAACTGTGAATAAACAAGTCTGACAGAAAAATAGTTTTGTTCGTTCCTAAGAAAAGAAAAAGGAAACAGGAAAGTGTGATTCATTTATATTTGTAGTCTCTTAACCCCCGCAATATCCAAGCACATTTTCTCCAGTTCGGCTTCACCCAAATCTAAAAGCTTACAGCCTTTAGGCCTGAGTTGTTGCCGTGTTGTCATCACTTTCATTTTCTTTTTCATCTCACTTTTGCCGCTATTTTTGTTGAGTTTGTGTCACATTTTTTAGGCTTTTTTGGTCACTTTTTGATACACTTTGTTAGGTTTTCAGCCTTGTTTTCTTCTCATTTATGTGGCTATTTTGATGCTTTTTTTTTAAAGCTTTTAGATTTGGGTAAAGCCGAACTGAAGATAAGGTTCAGGTGGAGGTTAAGAGGTTAATTAATCGGTATTAATCGAGAAAAATCCCGGCCCAAATGCGGTGCGTGTTCTCCTCATATTTGTCAGTGATCCGTGTACATGTATGTATAGTTCCTGGGTTTTGTAAACACGGCTGAAACAGTGATGAAGCGTGTGACGTGACGGCCGTGTTGTGTTCAGGGACTCGTGTCCGTCTGTAAACCCTAATGTCTCTGATGGTGATGAGGCGTTCAGGGGCGTGTTCCCATCAGCGCTGACCCACTTCTGTCCCGGACGCTCCCCTTTACGGAGCCTCACGGACGCTCGAACGCCTCGCAGAGACGAGGCTTCACAGGGTTTGGCCTTAAAAACATTCAAAACCTTAAAACGTGACTTTTCTCTGTTTCTCTGCGTACGTTTGTTCATTTTCTGATTTCATATAAAAACGAGACAGTCTTAGTCTAAATAACAGACAGAGCCGGGTTTAAATGTGTGCTTTTATTTTGTGACAGATTCGTAACAAAGATTTGCTCAGAGGGATTTTGGTCTGGTTTACTTTTTGAATAAACTAATCCAGTGACGTGTCCAGACTTCTTTCTGGGGTGGCAGGAGGACTGGGGTTTTTATCACTGTTTAAAGTGATAAGAGCTAAACACCTCTGACGCCTGATATTCTCTACCATAAGCTTCAGTCATAGCTACGATTCTCTGTTTGAACCACGAGAGCAGCTCATGATTTTACCTTCTCCACAAAGTGACGTCTAAAAATATTAGAAGACAAAGAAATCACACAGTGTTCACCAGCCCTTGTTCATTTTGGCTAATAACCATGGAAACATCTTATTACTCAAGACATTTCCATGGTTACAAGGCGAAAATGACTCCAACAAAGTTCTCGCGTCTTATGAAGTAAGAAAGAGCCTTTAGTCTCCACTGGACCAACCGAGAATCCAGGTCATAATAACGAATGACAACAGTAAAACAAAGTGCCAGTCAGCTTTAATATTTGTTTAGTAACGTTCATTGTGTCGACTTGCATTACAGCATTAATAATCATCAGTACAAAACATGCTCCTAATGGAAATGTTATTACTGCAGTGGGTGATCAAAGCCTCATGTTTGTTTGTACATTTATGAGGAAAATATCTGTCATAGAATAAATGCTTGTATTTCAATTTATTGGGTCAAATTCTACCGTGGCTTTAACAATCAGGAGGAGCACTCGTTAGCGCTGCAGAACAAAGTCTTCTGACTGATGAGGAAACACTGCTACAAATGTCCTCATGTAGTATTATAGTAGTATATGTAGTAACATGTCAGTATTTGCGAATGAATAAGCGTGGGAAAGACCAGAGAGCGACACAGACATGTCGGAGTCACTTCCTGGATAAATCTCCACCTCAAAACGTCAGAGAATAAACGTCATAAAGAGAGAGTTTGGGCTGATTTTGACTCTGACAGAGTTAAAACATGGACCTCTTTTGTGATGGAGGTGGCTGAAGGTCAGTTATTATGGTGAAGGTCAGTTATTGTGGTGAAGGTCAGTTATTATGGTGAAGGTCAGTTATTAGGGGTCAGTTATTGTGGTGAAGGTCAGTTATTGTGGTGAAGGTCAGTTATTATGGTGAAGGTCAGTTATTGTGGTGAAGGTCAGTTATTATGGTGAAGGTCAGTTATTATGGTGAAGGTCAGTTATTGTGGTGAAGGTCAGTTATTGTGCTGAAGGTCAGTTATGGTGGTGAAGGTCTGTGGTGAAGGTCAGTTATTGTGGTGAAGGTCAGTTATTATGGTGAAGGTCAGTTATTGTGGTGAAGGTCAGTTATTATGGTGAAGGTCAGTTATTGTGCTGAAGGTCAGTTATGGTGGTGAAGGTCTGTGGTGAAGGTCAGTTATTGTGGTGAAGGTCAGTTATTATGGTGAAGGTCAGTTATTGTGGTGAAGGTCAGTTATTGTGGTGAAGGTCAGTTATTGTGGTGAAGGTCAGTTATTGTGCTGTGAAGGTCAGTTATTGGTGGGTGAAGGTCAGTTATTGTGCTGGGTGAAGGTCAGTTATTGTGGTGAAGGTCAGTTATTGTGTGAAGGTCAGTTATTGTGCTGAAGGTCAGTTATTGTGTGAAGGTCAGTGGTGAATGTCAGTTATTATGGTGGTGAAGGTCAGTTATTGTGGTGAAGGTCAGTTATTGTGGTGAAGGTCAGTTATTGTGGTGAAGGTCAGTTATTGTGCTGAAGGTCAGTTATTGTGGTGAAGGTCAGTTATTGTGCTGAAGGTCAGTGGTGAATGTCAGTTATTATGGTGGGTGAAGGTCAGTTATTGTGCTGAAGGTCAGTTATTGTGGTGAAGGTCAGTTATTGTGGTTAAGGTCAGTTATTGTGCTGAAGGTCAGTGGTGAATGTCAGTTATTATGGTGGGTGAAGGTCCGTGTCTGTGCTGAAGGTCAGTTATTATGGTGGGTGAAGGTCCGTGTCTGTGCTGAAGGTCAGTTATTGTGGTGAAGGTCAGTTATTGTGGTGGGTGAAGGTCAGTTATTGTGCTGAAGGTCAGTGGTGAATGTCAGTTATTATGGTGGGTGAAGGTCATGTCTGTGCTGAAGGTCAGTCCTGATGAGGTGGACGTCTCGCAGACGCTCTGAGAGGACGGAGAGTGGGAGGAAACAGAAAAGTCCGTCTCTGTGGAAACCCCGTCCAGCCGAGCCTGCAGCAGGTAACGAGCGCAGACAGCGGTGATGGAGGAGCGTGGGAAGCGTCGCCCACGGTGACGGTCTCCGGAGCGACGGCGGCGGCCCGGGAGCGGTCTCCACGGCGACGGAGGAGGGGGAGGCTTCACCTGAGGCCAGACGCTGCCGACCAAAGCAACAGAGTCTCTCTGAAGATTCGGGCATTAGAGCTTTTAGTGGAAATGTTAGGACTTATTTAACGTCTGAAATGGCCCTCATGACCCAGAGCCAGATCAGTTTGGAAGAACTGCAGGTTTACAAGATCCACTTTATCTCCAGTGTCAAGAAAAGTGGAGGAAAATGTGGAACAAAGTTGAAAGTTGAGGAGAAGGATCTTTAATGATGATCCTTCTCCGTGCCTCAGATCTGTGCAAATCCTTTTGGCTCTTTGTTTGTTTGGGTGAAGCCAAACTGGAGAAAATTTGCTCTGTTCAGGCGGGGTTAAATGGAGAATCCTATTGTGGTAACCACGGTAACGGGACTCCGTTACTGGTTAATGTCTCTGTAACAGCTGGACTCATCCACATGAAACAAAAACTGTCCCGAAGTCCAGCGTCTTCTCTCTCAGGTCACATGACCGTCTCAGAAAGGTCTGAGAGTGGAGACGAGATTCCAAACGATGGACCGCAAGGTTTTTCCAAATTTGTTCCCAAACATTTGTTTTGAACACATTTTTTTTTTTTTGTAGAGTTTCCTGCCCTTCTGAGCCGTTGGGAGAAGTACTTTCATTATGTTTTTAAATATTATATCAAAATGATCAAAGAAATGATATAATTATGAATAATTATAATGTCATAATTATGAAAATGTTTTGATTTAGAATATTTTCTGTAATCACATGTTAAACACCATTTGCTTAATGGGTCACTCCCACATTCCTGATTGGTTGTGATTTGTTGGGGCAGAGCCTAATTAGAACATACCTGACAGAGGGGGCCGTCCTCGAGCCGGACGAAGGTCAGTTTGACTGAAACAGCAGTAATAAAAGTGTGAAAGAGTGAGACGTGTGCGGGAGCTTCTGTTGCTCGTCTTCTACGCACCTGTCGCCTCATAGCTGTGCACAGTCGTCACATCTACCTTTTTTTCTTTTTTTACAACACATTTTCCCCACAGTTTTTTCCTCCTTTTTCCACATTGTTCCCACATTGTATTTCAGACCTGAGGCGATGACCTCTGTTTTGTGGAAGTGCATGGACAGAGTGTTGATCCGTTACAGTTTATGAGGCTAAACGTCTCACACTTTTAAATCATGGGCTGTTTACGATAATGCAACGTGAACACAGACTGTTATACATGTTTTGGGCTCAAACGTGTTGATTGTTCTTGGTGCAAATGAAGACTTGTGGAACATAAACTCTGCACAGACCCATCTGCATAAACGCAGGAGCCTCTGTGTCTGTTACATAAGCTCCGCCCGAGGGCTGAGGTCAGTCTGACTCACTGTCCGGTCGTCGGTGTGATTCCCCCGAGAAACCACGACTCGGCGAAACTTCACTTCCACAAACTCAGAACTTTACAGACGCAGAGTTTATCACCGCCTCATTTCAGAGATCCACTTCCTGTCAAACTGATGTTCTCCCTTTAGGACGAGGCTCTGCAGGTGAAAAGGTTCAATATGGAGAAGCTTCTGATGTAGCGACAGAAATATGAGTTAAACGTATTTCAAGTTTTCTGTCATTTGATATTTTCAAAATCTAAATGTGTGGTTTTATTTAATGACATATTCGTTGATTCGTTTCTACTAAAGGTTAGATGTTGTTGTTTAGTCTCTTAGTCTGCACATGCACCCTGTGTATATTTCTCCCGTCTTTAACTGCTGCTGTCTCTCACAAAGGAAATGACCATATTTGGATTACAGCATTTGTTATCCAAATTTGTTTCACCTCATGATGTCACGAGGTGGTGCTCCTCACATCTTCTCCTGGCCATTTCAGCACTCAAACTGCCTTCGCCACAAAGCCTTCAATGCGAAGGTCTGAAGACAATAAATGAAAGAAAAATATTAAATACATTAATAAATGGTATCAAGTGACACAAATAAAATATACATTGACATTGAACTTAGATGTAAATTTAATTACATATTTAATTAAACATTGAATTAAATTAAAAAATAATTAAATTAAATAAAATCAAATGTAAATCTAATTAAATTTGAAAATAAAAGTAAATAAATAAATGTCTAAACATCAATTGGAAGTGTTCCCTGTAAATCACAGACATAATGAATGAGTTCATAGGTTAATTGTCAATTATTATTTTTTTATTAAAATTTGACGAACTTTGGAGCTAAACTAGAGAGTGTGTCTGGATTAAAGCTGATGTTTTGTGTGTTTCAGTAAATGGACTGTGTTTGTATTAATGTCCATCTCTAGGACGGACATTGCAAATTAGCCTTGGCTATAAATGTTGTGGTGTGGTACATGTTTATTGTTCACACATCTCCCTATCAAATAAATGAATGAATAAATAAAATAAAGCTGATGTTTTGTGTGTTGCAGTAAATGGAGTGTGTTTATATTAAAGCTGATGTTTTGTGTTGCAGCAAATGGAGTGTGTTTATATTAAAGCTGATGTTTTGTGTGTTGCAGTAAATGGAGTGTGTTTGTATTAAAGCTGATGTTTTGTGTTGCAGTAAATGGAGTGTGTTTGTATTAAGCTGATGTTTGTGTTGCAGTAAATGGAGTGTGTTTGTATTAAAGCTGATGTTTTGTGTTGCAGTAAATGGAGTGTGTTTGTATTAAAGCTGATGTTTTGTGTTGCAGTAAATGGAGTGTGTTTGTATTAAAGCTGATGTTTTGTGTATTTCAGTAAATGGAGTGTGTTTGTATTAAAGCTGATGTTTTGTGTTGCAGTAAATGGAGTGTGTTTGTATTAAAGCTGATGTTTTGTGTGTTGCAGTAAATGTCCGGATGGTTTCGAGTGCCTCAAAGCCGGCAGGAACCCAAACTACGGCTACACGAGCTTCGACACGTTCGGCTGGGCCTTTCTCTCACTCTTCAGGCTCATGACACAAGACTACTGGGAAAACCTGTACCATCAAGTATGTCCCACTGCCAAGAGTACCTCAAAGTACTTCAGATACTTCCACACACACTAAACACACTGGGAAAACCTGTACCATCAAGTATGTCCTACTGCCAAGAGTACCTCAAAGTACTTCAGATACTTCCACACACACTAAACACACTGGGAAAACCTGTACCATCAAGTATGTCCTACTGCCAAGAGTACCTCAAAGTACTTCAGATACTTCCACACACACTAAACACACTGGGAAAACCTGTACCATCAAGTACGTCCTACTGCCAAGAGTACCTCAAAGTACTTTAGATACTCTCACACACACTAAACACACTGGGAAAACCTGTACCATCAAGTACGTCCTACTGCCAAGAGTACCTCAAAGTACTTCAGATACTTCCACACACAAAAAATTTAAACAATACAATACACAATACAATATCAGGTTTATCTCCAATGTCAATAAATAAGGGGGAAAAAAGTGGGGGAAATGGGTAAAAATAGGGAAAAAATAGAAAGTTGGGTAAAAATAAAAAAAATAAAAATGTGGATTTTTTTTTTCTAAATGGAAAAGAAATGA
Organism: Neogobius melanostomus; assembly: GCA_007210695.1. Lineage (NCBI taxonomy): Eukaryota > Metazoa > Chordata > Actinopteri > Gobiiformes > Gobiidae > Neogobius > Neogobius melanostomus. The sequence continues at coordinate 23,582 of VHKM01001233.1, read as the reverse complement.
AAAAATAAAATGGGGAAAATTTACAAAAAAGTAAGAAAAAAAACATTTTGAAAAAAATTAGGAATTATTTATTTAAAAACATTAGAAAAATTGAGAATAAAAAAGGTAAACAATTGAGGACAAATATGGAAAAAAATAGGAAAACTTCTAGAAAAATGGGGGGAAATTGGGCAAAAATGAGAGAAAAATGATTTGAGAAATTGTGTGATAATCACCCAGCCCTAGCTGCTGGTGACTCTGCACTGGTAGTTTTAGCTCTGACCTGGTTATTCCCTGATGTTCCTCGTTCCCTCACGTTCCCTCCTGGTTTCTGACCCGTCTCCCTCTCGTTCCAGACTCTGCGCTCGGCTGGTAAGACCTATATGGTGTTCTTTGTGGTGGTGATCTTCCTGGGCTCGTTCTACCTGGTGAACCTGATCCTTGCGGTGGTCGCCATGGCGTACGAGGAGCAGAATCAGGCCACCATTATGGAAGCCAACCAGAAGGAGCGCGAGTTTCAGGAGGCCATGGAGCGGCTGAAACAAGAGCAGCAGGTACTTAGGCGTGGCATAGCGTGCTAACCTAGCCTTTAGCCCTTAGCCCTTAGCCTTTAGCGACCAGCACCAACTATGGCTGGGCACCGTTAAACTGAAAGTATCTCAAGCAGGAACCGAAAAGAAATCTTAAAAAAATGAAAACAAGTTTAAAAAAAAAGTAGACAAATTAGGGAAAATTTAAAAGATTAAGAATTTTTTGGGGGGGGGGGGGGGGGGGGAATATATTATATTTTGTGGGAAATTGAGAAAACAAAAATATTATTTTTTTCTGTCCTTTTGTCATTATGGAAGTTTCTTGGTCGTTTCACCTCAAATAAATTATACAAATATAAAGGAAAAGTGAAATGGAAGGAAACTTTATTCATCTGTTTTGTGGTTCTATATGATGAATAATTATCTTAGTATCGGTATCGTTAAAGTATCTCTAACACAAAGCTCTGTTTCAGGCCGCGACCCAGAAAGCCCTGGACTCCGACTCGGTGATGTCGCCCGACCTTTCACCTTTCGCTCCTCCGCTGACCCCTGACCTCACGGTGGAGGAGCGGAGGCGGAGCCAGGCGCTGGTGGGCGTGGCCGACCTGGAAGTCAACCTATCAGAGGAGAGGCTGCTCACAGACTCCAAGGTAAAGACGGTTTATTCACTTTCTTAGATCTGAGTCTGAGCCTGTCTGCACTCACGTTGCCTTCACTCCCCTCTCCCTCCCCCACCCGCCCTCTCCCCCTACAGCCGCTCCACCCCCTCCTGTCGCGCTCGTTCTCGTCGCGCCGCTGCTCGCAGGTTTCCTCCATCTTTAACTTCGTGCTGCGTGGGCGCGGCGGCTCCGAGGGGCGGGGCTCAGAGTGCGAGATGGCGGACGACGAGTGCAGCGTCCCGGGGACGTCCTAGAGGGGGCGCTGCCGCGCGGCCCGTGCTCCGGCCTGCACAGCCCCAACCCGTACAGCGGGGGGCAGTACAGTCCTAGTCCGTACGGAGCCGCGTCGTCCGCCTTCAGCTCCATCCAGCAGTGGGCGCAACGGAGGAGGAGCTCCTTCAGCAACAACTCACAGGTGAGCGGCCACGCCCACTATACAGGTGACAGGCCCCTCCCACTATACAGGTAACAACCCACAGGTGAGCGGTCACGCCCACTATACAGGTAACAACTCACAGGTGAGCGGCCACGCCCACTATACAGGTGACAGGCCCCTCCCACTATACAGGTAACAACCCACAGGTGAGCGGTCACGCCCACTATACAGGTGACAACTCACAGGTGAGCGGCCACGCCCACTATACAGGTGACAGGCCCTCCCACTATACAGGTAACAACTCACAGGTGAGCGGCCACGCCCACTGCACTCTGCAGGCCACTCCCAGTAGAGGCGGGCAATAATACTATACTATGTTTTATCTCCAGAAAGAAATGTGAAATAATGTTGGTGAAAAAATGTAAAAATAAATAAAAAATAAACAGCGAAATATTTCAAAATTAGAAAAAAAAGAAAAATGTAGAAAAAACAAAACAATAAAAAAATCATGAAAAAAATAAGATGTGTAAAGGTTTTTTTTACATTGTGTACTTCCTGTTTCCTGTTTTAGTCGCTGACGTTGCCTCCGTCTCCGTTTTCTTTCCTCAGGTGTTTTTCCCGACACTGAACGTGAACGGGAAACTGTTCCTGGCGATGGAGAACGGCGTGTCGTCTCCACCGCTGGGGGGCGCTGTGCCGGGACAGGTGCCAGTCTGTGCCATGGAGAAGCTCAACGAGGAGAGTGTGAGTCTCGAGGCTGTTTTAGGGTCTGTGCTTTACTGACGAGAACTTGTTACTTTTACTCCATTTCTATGAAGGCTCTGTTTGTGTTTGAGTCATGTGACGCTTCAGGGATCTGCTGTAACCTGTTAAAGCGCTGAAATATTACTTTAGGTCTCAGAGCTTTGTCACATTTGAGCCCAGCCCACTCTGAGTCACTGTGATTTGATTGGCTTACACTGAGTTACACCGTGACTCACAGTGACATGAAGGCTTTCAGTCACAGACCGACAGGTGAAGAAGGAAGTCATGGAGCTTCTGCGTTAGACTGAGCTTTCATACTTGGATGTAAGAATAAAAGATTGAAATTCAAGTATATTTTAGTAACTAGTGCAAGTGTGAATATCCATTATTTATAATCAAAAGTTTGTCCCAGTTCCTCTGAGTCATGGTGCAGCAGGACTGATGTGGACAGATGTTACAGAAGAAGCTCATGAGGTTCATTTCTTCAACACAGTTACTATAGTAACTATTTTTTCCAAAGTTAAAGTAGATCTACCACAGTCCTGTCCACATGTGTCATGGTCCACCATGACCCACCTCAGAGGAACTGGGACACACATGACCTACAGCAGATAATAAATAAGTTTATTCAACTTTTATTTACAATCATGTGATTTTTAAAAATGTGTTTATTATAATGTCACTATATACTTTAGTTTCAGAAGTTACAGCACATTTTTAAGTTCTGTCTAAAGCAGAAGCTCCGTGACTTCCTTCTTCACCTGTCGCTCTGTGACTGAAGAGCCGTTTTACTGGAAACAAAGGCCACATTGTATTTAGTGTCATGTTACTGCCACTCATGGTTTCTGTCAGAGGTCTAACTCTGAAGAAAGTCAATTCACATTTACACTGAGAAGGTGAGAACGGCGCCTCCTAGTGTCACTGTGCATCCATAACAGCAGGTCCTATAAGGGCTCAGGTATTTTAAGGGTTTTTAAAGATTTATATTAAAAAGAACCAGTCTTTTGAGCGGCTCTTTGAAATGGACGGATCCCAGAAAAGAGTCATGAATCCCAGCACTAACACAGCCGATGGAGAGTCACATGACCATCGGAGCTCCACTTCTCCAAAGGACGACGCTTAAACTAAAAAAGTGGAGGTGACATCACTTCCTGTGGAGGTCTGGAGCTCCACTGATCATGTGACTCTCCATCGGCTGCGTTCAGACGCTCTTGAATGAACTCCAGTCCCACCACTAATTTCAACTTTCTTTTTAAAAGTAAATTCATTTGAGTTCATTCACAGTGAGAATCTACAGCGGAAATAATCTGGAAATAAAAAAAAAACGACAGATTAAAAGAGCGTTCCAAACTGGTGTCAGTGACGGGTCGGCGCGATAACGGCGTGTGACGGACGGATAACAGGGCGTCTGTGACGGAGATACGGGAGTGTTTGGAGCTGTGTGTGTGTGTGTGTGTGTGCGTGTGTGCGTGTGTGTGTGTGTGTGTGTGTGGTGTGTGTGTGTGTGTGTGTGTGTGTGCGTGCGTGTGCCTGTGTGTGTGTGAGGGGGGAGACAGAGCGGGGGAGAGTTATGGAGCAATAGGGCTGTTCATATTCCACATGTCTCGATTGTTTCTATTTCTGCACCAACATAACTCCTCCCCTCCCTCGGTGAAAACATGACCCTCATACCCCCCACTGACCCCTCCCTCGCTGAATCCAGCCCTGGACAAAGCTTTACTTTCCCTCTGTTTCCTGTTTACGATGTAACTAATGTTGAGAATAAAGAAAGCCGGTTTGATCTCGTTTTAAATATTGTCATCAGTGTAAATAATGAGGAAGAAAGAAAAAAGAAGAATTAAGGAAAGAAAAATAAAGACCTTAACCAAGTTCAGCAAAACCCAAATCTAAAGCTACTTGCCTATTTGAAAGCTAAGACCGACAAAACTGATCAGAACTTATGTCTCGCTTTCGTCACTTTTGTATTGGATCATTGTTACTTTTCCGGCTTGTTTTTGCCATGTTTTTGTGCAAAGCCTGATTTGAAAGCTAAGCCCTTGTAGTTTCTGAGAGTAAAACAGCTGGTTAAACTGATTCAGTGACGTGTTGGTTTGTTTCCGCAGGTTCCCACGTCGTCGACGGAGCTGAGTACGATGCTCCTCCCCCGACCGTCGTCCAATCACGATTTAGAACGACGACCACGAACCATCAGTGGCAACAGCTGCCTCACGGACGCCATGGAGGGTACGTCACATGACACACATGTAACCAATCACAGCAGAGGACACAGTCACGTGACCTGAGTCATTCCAGGAGACCTTCACATAGGGCTGGGCGATATATGTTTTGCAAACATCAGAAATATGCAGAAATTGTCTTTGTTTTGTCGCTCAAAAAGATGATTGTCCTGAACAGAATACAAAAGCGCATTTTCCACAATTTTTTGTTATTTTTCTTTTTTTCTTTTTATTTCCCCCTCATTTTTTTCCTTATTTAAAAGAAAAATTCCCCCAATTTGTTCATTATTTTTCACTTTTTTATTTTTATTTCCCCAATTCTTTATTTATTTTTTCCCTCCAACGTTTTCCAAATTTTTCCCATTTTTAAAAAATTTATTCCACCAATTCTTTCCTTATTTTTCAATTTTTTAAATACATTTAGTCCTAATTTTTTCCACATTTCTTGACATCGGCGATAAACTCGATATTGTGAATTCATGTACGTTCCAATCGATATTTATTTATTTAATTTATTTATTGGTTTATTTGATCGGGACAGCACATGTTAATCAACATACATGTGTCTCGTGCATGTAAACAAGCCACACTGAATATGATCTCATAGACGATATGTTTCCCACCTGTACTTATAAACTAATATAATGCACCTGTAAACATGTGTCACATATTTAGGCTGAAAACTGTGAACTGTTGAAGCTCATTCCTCAGCGTTGTCTTGTAAGGACTCTCCTGACGTTGTGGATCTTCTTCTCCTCCTCAGAGCTGGAGGAGACCCACGGCCGCCGCTGCCCCCCTGCTGGTACGTCCTGGCGCAGCGGTTCCTGGTGTGGGAGTGCACCCCCAACTGGCTGCGGCTGAAGAGCTCGGTGACGGTCATGGTGATGGACCCGTTCCTCGACCTCGCCATCACCGTCTGCATCGTCCTCAACACGCTCTTCATGGCCATGGAGCACTACCCCATGACGGAGGAGTTCAACAGCATGCTCTCCATCGGGAACCTGGTAAGAACCTTCACTAACATCTAAAACATGACGGAGGAGTTCAACAGCATGCTCTCCATCGGGAACCTGGTAAGAACCTTCACTAACATCTAAAACATGACGGAGGAGTTCAACAGCATGCTCTCCATCGGGAACCTGGTAAGAACCTTCACTAACATCTAAAACATGACGGAGGAGTTCAACAGCATGCTCTCCATCGGGAACCTGGTAAGAACCTTCACAAACACCTAAAACATGACGGAGGAGTTCAACAGCATGCTCTCCATCGGGAACCTGGTAAGAACCTTCACAAACATCTAAAACATGATGGAGGAGTTCAACAGCATGCTCTCCATCGGGAACCTGGTAAGAACCTTCACTAACATCTAAAACATGATGGAGGAGTTCAACAGCATGCTCTCCATCGGGAACCTGGTAAGAACCTTCACTAACATCTAAAACATGACGGAGGAGTTCAACAGCATGCTCTCCATCGGGAACCTGGTAAGAACCTTCACAAACACCTACCCCATGACGGAGGAGTTCAACAGCATGCTCTCCATCGGGAACCTGGTAAGAACCTTCACAAACACCTACCCCATGACGGAGGAGTTCAACAGCATGCTCTCCATCGGGAACCTGGTAAGAACCTGCACCAAGGGGTTTCCAAACTGTGGTACGCGTACCCCCGGGGTACGCAGGACGCTTTTGGTGGTACGCAAAGAAGTTTTGGAGAAAAAAAAAAGGTTTATCACAATCTGATTGATATTGACCTGTTAAACTGCCGCACGGGAAACGCGCTTATACAGGCGAAGGAGTCTTATAATTCAGATGTGGATGAGTTCTGGACCTAAGTGTGTCTCTCCAGAACCGAACCTCAAGAGCCGCTTTGGACCCGAGTGCGTAAAACTCTGCGCCCGCGAAGACCGGGAGCGCGGCTGAGGCTGCGTCGGCCCTCGACAGCAGCGCCTTTAACATGCACAGTTTGATTGAGTAGTAATTTCTGTAATATCTGTCATAAAGACAGAGGAGCCAGTGCGTGTGCCATCAGACTGACGGTCTCTCATTCTGATCCGAGGAGCGAGAGGAAGGAGCGTCTGTGGCCATGTCATTGCTCTCCTCTGCCTCTAAACCCGTGGCTTTGTATCTGTCACACTTAAATGTGTGTACGAGCGGATGTGCGGTGGCTCATGCAAAGATGGTTATGTCCTGCGTAAACATTATCTCCGCTTTAATACAAGCTTAAAACATCGCATTTGAATCTGCACCAGTGGTTTGACAGTACGACTGAGGGAGACGCAGAGGGGGCGGGGCCAGAGCGTAGAGTCCAAACCAGAGTCTGATGTTCAGAATGAGCTGTCACTGGGACAAAGCAAAACACTCAGCTTTACCCATTCACACTAACAGCCTGTTTTCAAAATAATAAAAAACTGGCATTTTCATAACATTTTTTGTATTTACATTCATATTCTTAATTCAACCTGACTAGACTCAAACAGACGAAAGCAGCGATTAGGAAGATTTATTGACATGTATATTAGTTTTGGAGATCAGACCCCGGCGGTAGACATCGATGTATGAATGTCTGTGTAGATGAACAGCTTGGAGTTATGGATTCCCTGTAATAATGGAGGAAATAAACATAATATTACATGTAATATTCTTAGTGTTTTCAATCGCGTCAAAGTAGGAGGTACACGACTCGTCACCCAAAGCTTCAGGGGTACACGGCTCCAAAAAGTTTGGGTACCACTGACCTACACTAACATTTAAAACATGATGGAGGAGATCAACAGCATGCTCTCCATCGGGAACCAAGAACCTACACAAACACCTAAACCATGAGCCAGGAGTTCAATATCTTCATCAGGAACTTGGTAGGATTGCAGTAAATTATTGATAAATTCGACATAATAAGACATGAAGTAAAATAAATCCCTCCAAGTCTCTATGAAAATCCCAAGCAAAGACAAGGACAACAATCCTACATTTTCCACTGTACTCATGATCCAGAATGCCATATGTGCTACTTCTGGAAAGGGATTATAATAATTCCTTTTGATGTTCCACAAAACTATGAATAGATTATTATTCTTCATCATAACCTTTACATATGGGCTTAATATCGTCAAATATTACTGTAGGAATGAAGAGAACATTCAAGAACAAAATGCCAACAAGTGTCACGGTGATCTTTGCCTGAAATGCCATATATTCAACATTTTATTGTGTTAATTCCCATTTAATTTGACACAATCACGTTAATTCTTATTAATTCCCATGGAAAATTCCCGGACTTTGTAACTCTAAGAAACTCCATAAATGCATAAACCATGACGGAGGAGTTCAACATCTCCATTGGGAACTTAGTAAGAACGGGGGTTGTTGCAAAGAGGTGGAAGATTCCTGATAAATTCCCAAACATTTTCAAGAAACTTTTTAAGGGAACTTTCACTTGGAACTATCACTTTCTCAGTGACACAAAACTCTGACTGAAAAGAGATTATAACGATAACAATGTGTTTTAAGGTGAAACTCTACAGGTGAACAGGGAAACTTTTACATGTAGACATATCAATTTGAAACTTTTGCTGAACATTACTGATATAATAAGCTATTCATAAGTGAAAAAATCTGTAAAAAGCTAAATTTTGCTTGTTTTTTTGTAAATCAAAACTAAATAAAGCAGATTAGGGATTAGATATTAAAAAAAATCCCTCTAAAAAACCCTTCAAAATATTATGTCCGAGTCTGTGAAGTTTGGAGTCTGTATGAGCGACTAACGTGGATATTTTGTTGCATGAGTGAAACAAAAACTTAATTTTGAGAAAATCCATTCTGACAAAATGCCACAAAATAACAATCGTACAGGGTAAGTTTGGTGTTTTTTATTCTCTGACATGAAAAATAAGCTGTTAAAGGAGAACACTAGCAAAAAAATCTCCACATCGACCACAATGAACCCTTCCATCTGCCCTGACATACACAGACACCTGTCGTTTTCTGCAGCGTAGCCTTTAGCATGTTAGCATTAGCATTAGCCCCAGAGCTAACGGACAGAAAAGGAAACTCAGCGTATAATGTGGAGCCTCAGGAGGAAACGCGACGAACAGGAAGTGACATGAGAGGATCGGAGGAGACAGGGCTCTGCTCCTTTGGTGGTGAATTAAACCACACGAGGCTCTTTCAAACTAAAGTTCAGGTTTTTAGTCCAGTTATTTACTTTGGATTTAGTTTTTATAGAGTCGACCGAAACACCTGCAGATTTGAGCCACAGATTTACTCTCATTTTAGAAACATGACTGAGTTTTATTTGGAAAATACCACAAATGTAAGGCTTTTAAATTGAAAACATCATCAATTTAAGGCTTTTATTTCGAAAACATTACAGATTTAAGGCTTTTATTTGGAAAAATTACAGATTTAAGGCTTTTATCGTAAAACACATTGCACATTAAGAGCTTTCATTCCAGTCTTTAACAACATCTCCACTTAAGTAGCTCCTACAGACTCCGACTCAACTGTATTTGTAACGGTTCGACCTGGATCTCAGTTGTGAAAGAGCCGGATCTTTTTTCCCCAGAACTCTCCTGAACAAACACTTGGCCCAACAGCGGAGCCACACAAGTGGAAGCTTTCTGCTTTCAGACAGTTACAGCCTCTTTTTGTCAGATTTGATTCACAAACACATTTTTCAAAGCCTAAGTATCAGCCCCTTTGTCATTTTAGGTGATTTAAATCAAACAAGTGCCTTTTTTTCGATGACTTTTATCTCATTTTGATTTTGGATGCTCAGTTTTTGATGTAGAGTCAGTTCAGTCGCAGTGAAGTTTTAATGAAGCGACTCCGGCCTGTCCCCGAGTCAATCTCCCATGATGCACTGCACACAGCCACCTTGCCACGGGGCACGCGGGCACAAGACTCACACGCACAACTAACGAGAGCCGAATTCTGACCCCCGACCTCCACCCGACACCGACCGCGGGAAAAACATATGGTTCTTTCCGCCTCTTCAGGAGCCGCGGGAGAACGGGGAATATCAGCGCTCGCGGTTAAACTTGTCAAACTCTTTTTACTTTTCAAACCCTGAAAGGACGTCTATGTAAAGAAAAGACAGTCAGTATAATGTTCTCATCTCAGAGAGGAAACTGGAGACTAAACATCTCGCTGAACTCTCTCCATAATGAGGACACGAGCCGCTGTTAGAGTACGGAACTTTACTAAACACATTCACCACGGCACAGAGTGAAAACTGTCAAAAAAACACGGAACAATAAAGAATATTACCAAACATGAATTTCCTGTAGGCTTCATGACAATGCATATATCTACATTAAATTCAGCTTCAATTAGGATAACAGCAATTAGCATTAGCGTTTTCTAGATAGATATTTGTCCCATACAATGTTAAAATAATGTGGTGAAATTGCAAGGAACCACATTCAGTCCTAGCTGACTCATTTAGCAGCAATAGTAAACACCATCTCCTTGGTTTTGGAGATGCTAATGATGAAGTTGTTTTCTTTACACCAGTTTGCAGCAAAGCTACCTCTTTCCAGTCTGTTGTTTGAAATAAGTCCAACCACTGCTGTGTCACTGGCGAATTTCACAATAGTGTTGGAAACATGTGTTGCCTTGTATAAGAGGGGGCTCAGAACACCCCCTGGGGGATCCTGATGTTGAGTCCTGCTACATTTTAACATCGTTTTAAACAGATTATATAACTTTTCCATGAAATAGTGGGTGATATTTGTAGATAAACAACTGATTTATGCATTAAACTATGACCACACTGATATGTCAGTCCTGAGCTGAGGATGTGAAGAGATTGGATGGCTGCTTGTCTGTGTTCATGGTTTCCCTGTCTGTCCCGGGCTGGTTCCCAAAGCCTTGGTGTTGAAGGCAGTGCCTCCAAACTCACTTCCTTCCACTCCAAGGCTTTGGTCCAAAAAGAGCAGAACACACTTCAGAGGTAAAGGAAGTGACATCACTAAATACAAAGGGAAATTATGTTTCATCCAGAGGAGAGGGACACGAGGAGGCTCTGAAGTAATTATATTTTTACAAACTGAAAATAAATTAATTAAAAACAGCCAGAGATGAAGAAACCGATCTGAAAATACAAAATAAAACTCGAAAGGGGACTAAACTTTAGAAATACAATGTTTAAAGTGCCTTAAATCAATTAAATTCAATGAAACACACCCAGTCCTTTGTTGCTCCATAAACCAGTGAATGTTTGAATCAAAGTTAACAAAACAAATCACAGATTCAGTTTCTATTATTGACTAAAAATACACTTTTAGTAAAAAGACTGAACTAACTCTGTGAAGCCAAGTCTTCTGCCCCATAATAGTTTTAAATATGTCCTTTATTCCACAGGTTTTCTCTGGGATCTTCACGATGGAGATGCTCCTGAAGATCATCGCTCTGGATCCGTACTTTTACTTCCAAACGGGCTGGAACATCTTCGACAGCATCATCGTCTGCCTGAGCCTCATGGAGCTGGGTCTGAGCGATGTGGAGGGGCTGAGCGTGCTGCGATCCTTCCGACTGGTGAGGCCGATACGACTGGACCGGGCTGAACTCACTCTGACAACATGCTCTTCACTCTCTGTGCATTTGTTCATGTTTGTTCCTGTTTCCTCTCAGCTGCGCGTCTTTAAGCTGGCGCGCTCGTGGCCCACTCTGAACACACTGATAAAGATCATCGGGAACTCGATGGGAGCCCTGGGGAACCTCACGCTGGTGCTCGCCATCATCGTCTTCATCTTCGCCGTGGTCGGGATGCAGCTGTTCGGGAAAAACTACCAGGTACAAAACGAAAACTACAACAAAAACTACAGGTACAAAACAAAAACTCTACAGGACAAAGGGGCACAATCGCTCCCTTTGTCTCCCTTCATCAAGGCATTATTGCTACATAGTTTACCAAATGGAATTTGTGCTAAATTATTAAAATTTCCGTGAAGCAAACAGTTTCACTCTTCATATAATTCCTGCAGGACTGCGTGTGTCATGTTTCTGTCTGTGTGTGTGTGCGCCCCCTGCAGGACTGTGTGTGTCATGTTTCTCTCTGTGCGCCCCTGCAGGACTTTGTGTGTCATGTTTCTGTCTGTGTGTGTGTGTGTGTGCCCCTGCAGGACTTTGTGTGTCATGTTTCTGTCTGTGTGTGTGTGTGTGTGCCCCCTGCAGGACTTTGTGTTCATGTTTCTGTCTGTGTGTGTGTGTGTGCGCGCCCCCTGCAGGACTGTGTGTGTCATATTTCTGTATGTATGTGTGTGTACGCCCCCTGCAGGACTGTGTGTGTCATGTTTCTGTCTGTGTGTGTGTGTGTGCGCCCCCTGCAGGACTGTGTGTGTCATGTTTCTGTCTGTGTGTGTGTGTGTGCGCCCCCTGCAGGACTGTGTGTTGTTCATGTTTTCTGTCTGTGTTGTGTGTGGTGTGTGCGCCCCCTGCAGGACTGGTGTGTGTCATGTTTCTGTATCTGTGTGTGTGTGTGTTGTGCGGCCCCCCTGCAGGGACTGGTGTGTGTCATGTTTTCTGTATGTGTGTGTGTGTGCTGCGCCCCCTGCAGGACTGCGTGTGTCATGTTTCTGTATGTGTGTGTGTGTGCGCCCCCTGCAGGACTGCGTGTGTAATGTTTCTGTATGTGTTGTGTGTGCGGCCCCCTGCAGGACTGCGTGTGTAATGTTTCTGTATGGTTGTCGCCCCTGCTGCTGTGCTGTGTGTGGTGTGCGCCCCCTGCAGGACTGCGTGTGTATGTTGTATGTGGTGTTGCGCCCCTGCAGGACTGCGTGTGTTGTTTTGTTGTGTTGTGCGCCCCTGCAGGACTGCGTGTGTCATGTTTCTGTCCTTGCGCCCCCTGCAGGACTGCGTGTGTAATGTTTCTGTATGTGTGTGTGTGCGCCCCCTGCAGGACTGCGTGTGTCATGTTTTCTGTCCTTGCGCCCCTGCAGACTGCGTGTGTATGTTTCTGTATTGTGTGGCGCCCCTGCAGGACTGCGTGTGTATGTTTCTGTATGTGGTGTGTGCGCCCCCTGCAGGACTGCGTGTGTATGTTTTCGCCTGGATTGTTTTTTTTTTGTGGTGTGCCCCCCTGCAGACTGCGTGTGTAATGTTTCTGTATTTTGGCGCCCCCTGCGTGCGTGGTAGCTGTCCTGGCTGCACTGCGGGTGCTGAGTGTGTGTGCGCTGCAGGATGCGTGTGTAATGTTCTGTATGTGTTATGTGCGCCCCCTGCAGGGACTGCGTGTGTAAGATCTCCCGACTGCACGCTGCCGCGCTGGCACATGAAGGACTTCTTCCACTCGTTCCTGATCGTGTTCCGCGTTCTCTGCGGCGAGTGGATCGAGACCATGTGGACTGTATGGAGGTGGCGGGTCAGCCGCTCTGCATCCTGGTCTTTATGCTCGTCATGGTCATCGGGAACCTGGTGGTGAGTGTGACTCTGACCACTGGGCCACCTGGTCTTTCCCACGCTTATTCATTCACAAATACTGACATGTTTGGTATCCACGTGTAGCACAAAAGGCTGTGACCGAAATGACGCTGTAATCCAAATATGGTCATTTCCTTTGTGGGAGACAGCAGCGGCTAAAGACAGGAGGGATATACACAGGGACTAAACTTTAACATCATCTGCACTTTAGGAGCTCCAGAAGACTCCACTTTTTTACCTGGCGAGTTACTTTAACTAAACCAGATCCAAAATGAAAAAGAGGCAGACATTTAAACCTGGCTCTGAACATTATTTAGGTTTTGTCAATGAAAATCCTGACATGTTGGTGCTTAAATAAAACATAAAATGACTTATTTATGTCAGTCTCTACAACACAAGAAAATACCTTTTATTCCGGACAGACATGAGTCCACTCTCCTCCCCCCTGTCTCCCCCACCTCCCCCTCTGTCTCCCCTCTGTCTCCCCCACCTCCCCCTCTGTCTCCCCTCCCTCCCCTCTGTCTCCCCCTCTGTCTCCCCCTCTGTCTCCCCCTCTGTCTCCCCCTCCTCCCCCTCTGTCTCCCCCTCTGTCTCTCTCATGTTGTAAAGTCATAAGTAGAAAATGGCGGATCAATACAGGTCCATTTGTAACATTAGGTTTGTTCATTTCACAAACACATTAGACGGTTATCGACGTCAGCGCTGGGCCTTAACGCTGTTCACTCGTGTGTGTGTGTGTGTGTGTGTGTGTGTGTGTGTGTGTGTGTGTGTGTGTGTGTGTGTTTGTGGAGGGGGGGGCTCTCAGTCCTCCAGGAGAGAATGGACAGGCATCATGATTGAAGACGTTTGTCCTTTTATGAACTAGTTATGAAAACAAATCTGCAAACATTGAAACGTCTCCTTGGGTTTTGGGTTCACAGCTCGATAAATCTGTCAGGAGTCAGATCTGTGAGACTAACGATTATCTCCTCAGTTGTTTTTATAAAGTTTTTTGAGCAGGACTACAGATGGAAATGAGCATAGTGCTAAATCTGGAGCAGCCATCTTGTTAATGTAACTGCACATTGTCCTGATATAAATAAACGAAAGCAAATGTAGCTGTAGGAAATGTGAGAGAGAAAAGCTGCATTTCCTAGAGAGTGAGTGAGTGAGAGTGAGAGTGAGAGTGAGAGTGAGTGAGAGTGAGAGTGAGAGTGAGAGTGAGAGTGAGAGGTGAGTGAGAGGTGAGAGTGAGGTAGAGTGAGAGTGAGAGTGAGAGTGAGAGTGAGAGTGAGAGTGAGAGGAGAGTGAGATGAGTGAGAGTGAGAGTGAGAGTGAGTGAGAGTGAGAGTGAGAGTGAGAGTGAGAGTGAGAGTGAGTGTGAGTGAGAGTGAGAGAGAGAGTGAGAGTGAGTGAGAGTGAGAGTGAGAGTGAGAGTGAGAGAGTGAGAGAGAGAGAGAGAGAGAGAGTGAGAGAGTGAGAGAGAGAGAGAGTGAGAGAGAGAGAGAGAGTCCGATGGCGCAGACTGGTTGCCTCACTTCTGTCAGTCTACCCCAGGGCAGCTGTGGCTACAACAGTAGCTTAGCACCACCAAGTATGGAGTGAATGAATAGTGTGATGTAAAGCGTCTTTGAGTGTCCAGAAAAGCGCTATATAAAACCGATGCATTATCACATGTTTCCTCCTGTTTCTCGTCGGTTTGTTTGTGTGAGTTAAGGGCCTTAACTTAAGCTCCTGGAGACTATGGAGACTAGTTGGAGACTCGAGTCGCCGCTGGTCACTGAGATGTCTGTGTAACGTCTCCTGTAAGTCGAGACTCTGTGAAAACAAACAGACTTTTCTCAAGTCTCCGTCAGGTCTCAGAGACACAGGGACCCCGAGACTGAACTCCCCCTGCGACGAGAAGCAAAACCTCCTCAACTTTACCCACACCCAGTCTACGATGGAAACTCCTTGGACGAGTGAGAGCCTTCACAGACATTTGAAAATAGGCTATGCTGTAGACGGCAGGAGGATGGACCTCATGGGGTTCCAAAATGAAAGCGTGATTCTGTGTCCCTGAACGTTCATGTGTGAGCGTCAAACTGAGCCCAGAGGAAACGCTGTGAGGGAGAAGCTCCGGTTTCCAGCCAAGAGCGAGCTGTTTTATTTAGTGCTCACTTTACACGGATCACTTTACACGCTGTACAGACACACACAACACACAACAGACACACAACACGCAACACACACGCAACAGTACTCAAACAGAAAGTACAAATCTGTTTAAGTAAGCAGCTTCAAACAACAGGAGTTTGTTCCGGAACAAAAGACGAACTGAAATGAGCTCTAAGTGTGTGTCGGCTCTCTTAGTCTTTTAGATGAAGATGCTTTTCAGTCCCTGCTCTGTGGTGGCTTTGGTCCAGTTCAGGAGAATCGTTGTCTTGTTCTATTGGAGAATGAGAAATGTCCTGATTGTGGGTTTTTCTCTGATCGTCGCTTTAGTCGTTTATGAACAGCTCCGTCTGCTCGGAGCTTTGATGATATTTGACTGGAAACACAAAGTCCAGTCAGTGCTGCTCAGACTGGAGCGCCGCCATGTTTATGAGAGCGAACATGGCTCTGTAAACCGGGGAAACACGGCTAAAGGAAGAAAACACGAGGCAGGTTTGACCAAACCGAAGCACGAGGTGTTTTTGGAGTTTTGCTCGTATTATCGGACTGCAGTTGTGGATGTGTTAACAAAGCAGGTGATGAAGCTGATGGTGAGAGTTAAACCTCGTTATGTGGAATCTCTAACTCCAGCCAGAATCAGAATGAGTCATGTGACAGATAAATGTTTGCTTCATTTCTCCTTGACTTAATTTGATCTGCGTTTGTGGGAAATGTGAAGCTACACGCGCAGAGATGCTTTGTACTAAAAGAGGCTGAAGCTGAATAAATGTAAACGAGGATGAAAACGCATCAAGTGAGGCATTACTCTGGCCTATAGGCTGTAACCTTTTAGATTTGGGTAAAGCTGAACAGGAGAAAGCACGGCTCGGTTAAGGCGGGGGTTAAGAGGTTTTAAATCGACACATGAACATTCTCCCGTCGCAGTGTTCTCTCTGATGCATAATCCATGCCGTTACTCACCGCTGCCCCCCACTGGTCAGTGTTGTCATGGCTGACACCTGACTCTCGCCTCCTCCTCAGGTGAGAGGAGAGTCCGACCCCCCCGGAGAGCCCGGCCCAGAGCCCGCCCCCCGCAGAGCTGTTCACATAACGCTCCTATAGAGACACAAAGGCTTTAGTCGGCGGCGTTTACACAAAGGTCAGGACTCGCCTGTTCTTCTTCTGTGGAAACATCACAGTCCATGATCTGATTAAAGACCTTTCACTGACTCTGGAGATTAATAACGGAAGGTCGGGGGTTCGAATCCCAGCTCCCACAAATGCACACTGTCATTGTGTCCTGGGGCAAGACACCTCACCCTCCTCACCTCAAGTGTCTGCGTTCTCTGGTGTGTGAATGACAGAGTGAATGGGTGACTGTTCTTTCTGTAAAGCGCTTTGGGCCTGATAAAGCGCTTTATAAATTGAGTCCATTTACCGTTTAATAACGACAGTAAAGCTTCTTCCTGAACGTCTTTTAACTCTGTCAAGAGTAAAAATATAAATAAATAAATAAACTATCTTTAAGGGGTTTATTCTTTATTCTTAAAAGATTTATCAGAGTTTGGAAAAGTTTTGAAAATTTTGGAAAGTTTGGAATATTTTGAATATTTTGGGGGATTTTTTTTTTTTTTTTTGGGGGGGGGGAATTTAGAACATTTGTGGAATTGTTTTGGGAAAGTTTTTTTTTTTTTATCTGTCTGGAGCACTTTGGAAGAGTTTGGAAAAAGTTTGAAGCAGTTTTTATTTTATTATTTTATTATCATTTTTACTTTGGGGATTTTTTTTTGTACATTTTTTGGAAAAGTTTGTAACAGTTTGTAAAATGTCCTCCAACATGGCTGTGTGTCCCCTGGTCTTTCCCACGCTGATTCATTCACAAATACTGACATGTTTGGTATCCACGTGTAGCAGGAAAGGCTGTGACCGAAATGACGCTGTAATCCTAATATGGTCATTTCCTTTGTGGGAGACAGCAGCGGCTAAAGACGGAAATATACACACATGTGCAGACAAAGGGACAAACTTTAACAACATCTGCACTTTAGTCGCTCCATCAGACTCACATCTCTTTTGTTCAACTACATCAGAATAAAAATCAGGGCACAGCATTTTTACTGATCTAATAAATGACGGATTATTTTCACTAATAACAGTTTATTCAAAACCAGATCAAAATCCCTCTGAGCAAATCTTGTTACTAATGTGTCACAAAATAAAACCACTCATTTAAACCTGGAAATATGTTTTTATGCAGAAAACGCTGATTTTATGGTGAATAGGTGTTTTAATAATATTTCTCAAATATAGTGTGTTTTAATTATTTTTAGAACAATAGTGTTTTAATATATTTTGAATAAAGTGTTTTTAATAATATTTCTAGAATAACATGTTTTTAATAATATTCTCAGAAATGTTTTTTTAATATTTCCAAATAAATGTGTTTAATAATATTTCTCAGAAAATGTGTTTATTATAATTCACAAATAACAGTGTGTTTAATAATATTTCCAGAATAAATGTTTTTTATTAAATAATAGTGTGTTTTATAATAATTTCACAGAATTAGTGTGTTAATAATTTTCTCAGAAAAAGTGTGTTTTAATATATTCTCAGAATAACAGTGTGTTTTAATAATATTTCTCAGAATAATAGTGTTTTTAATAAATTTCTCACAATAGTGTGTTTAATAAATTTCACAGAACAATATGTGTTTTAATAATATTCTCAGAATAATAGTGTGTTTTATAATTCTCAAACAATAGTTTTTTATAATATTTCACAGAAAATAGTGTGTTTTAATATATTTCAGATAATAGTGTGTTTTAATAATATTTCAAACTGTGTTTTTTTTTCAGAACAATGTGTGTTTTATATATTCGAAAATAGTGTGTTTTAATAATATTTCCAGAATAAATTAGTGTGTTTTTAATAATATTTCAGAACAATAGTGTGTTTTAATAATATTTCTCAGAATAATAGTGTGTTTTAATAATATCACAGAATAAGTGTTTTTAATAATTTCTCAAGAATAATAGTGGTTTTAATAATATTTCACAGAATAATAGTGTTTTAATAATATTTCACAGAATAATAGTGTGTTTTAATAATATTTCACAGAATAATAGTGTTTTAAATGATATTTCTCAGAATAATATGTGTTTTTAATAATATTTCACGAATTGTTTTTAATAATATTCTCAGAATAATAGTGTGTTTTAATAATAATTTCACAGAATAATAGTGTGTTTTAATAATATTTCACAGAATAATAGTTGTTAAAAATTTTATTGATATTTCTCAGAATAATAGTGTTTTTAATAATATTTCTCAGAATAATAGTGTGTTTTAATAATATTTCACAAATAATAGTTTTTTTTTTTTTTTTTTTAATATATTAGTGTGTTTTAATAATATTCACAGAATAATAGTGTTTTTAATATATTTCTCAGAATAACAGTGTGTTTAATAATATTTCACAGAATAATAGTGTTTTTATGATATTTCTCAGAATAATAGTGTGTTTTAATAATATTTCACAGAATAATAGTGTGTTTTAATAATATTTCACAGAATAATAGTGTTTTTAATAATATTTCACAGAATAATAGTGTTTTAATATATTTCTCAGAATAATAGTGTGTTTAATAATATTTCACAGAATAATAGTGTTTTTAATATATTTCACAGAATAATAGTGTGTTTTAATAATATTTCACAGAAAATAGTGTAATGATATTCTCAGAATATGTGTTTTAATAATATTTCAGAATAATAGTGTGTTTTAATAATATTTCTCAGAACAATAGTGTGTTTTAATAATATTTCACAGAATAATAGTGTGTTTTAATAATATTTCTCAGAACAATAGTGTGTTTTAAATAATATTTTCAACCAGAATAATAGTGTTTTAATAATATTTCTCAGAATAATAGTGTGTTATTAATATTTCTCAGAATAATAGTGTGTTTTAATAATATTTCACAGAATAATAGTGTGTTTTAATAATATTTCACAGAATAATAGTGTGTTTTAATAATTTTCACAGAATAATAGTGTGTTTATAATTTCCGAATAATAGTGTTTTAATGATATTTCTCAGATAATAGTGTGTTTTAATAATATTTCACAGAATAATAGTGTTTTTAATAATATTTCACAGAATAAAGTGTGTTTTAAATAATATTTCACAGAATAACAGTGTGTTTTAATGATATTTCTCAGAATAATAGTGTGTTTTAATATAATTATTCACAGAATAAAGTGTTTAATAATATTTCACAGAATAATAGTGTGTTTTAATAATATTTCACAGAATAATAGGTGTTTTTAATAATATTCACAGAATAATAGTGTGTTTTAATAATATTCTCAGAATTTTTTTAATATTTCCAGAATAAAGTGTGTTTTAATAATATTCTCAAATAATAGTGTTTTTATAATATTTCTAGAATAATAGTGTGTTTAATGAATATTTCTCAGAATAATAGTGTGTTTTAATGATATTTCACAGAATAATATGTGTTTTAATGATATTTCTCAGAATAATAGTGTGTTTTAATAATATTTCACAGAATAATAGTGTGTTTTAATAATATTTCTCAGAATAATAGTGTGTTTTAATATATTTCTCAGAATAATAGTGTGTTTTAATAATATTTCACAGAATAATAGTGTGTTTAATAATATTCAAAAAAGTGTGTTAATATATTCTCAGAATAATAGTGTGTTTTTAATAATATTCACAGAATAATAGTGTTTTTAATGATATTTCTCAGAATAATAGTGTGTTTTAATAATATTTCTGAATAATAGTGTGTTTAATATATTTCTCAGAATAATAGTTTTTAATGATATTTCACAGAATAATTTTTTTAATAATATTTCCAGAATAATAGTGTGTTTAAATTCCGAATAAATAGTGTGTTTTAATATATTCTCAGAAAATATGAGTGTTTTATAATATCAAATAATGGTTTTTAATAATTTAGAAAATAGTGTGTTTTAATAATATTTCACAGAAAATAGTGTGTTTTAATAATATTCACAGAAATAGTGTTTAAATTTCCAGAATAATAGTGTTTTATAATATTTCACAGAAATAGTGTGTTTATAATATTTCACAGACAATAGTTGTTTTATAATATTCTCAGATATAGTGTTTTAATAATATTTCACAGAATAATAGTGTGTTTTAATAATATTCACAGAATAACAGTGTGTTTTAATAATATCAAGAAAATATGTAATAATATTTCACGAGAACGGTGTGTTTTAATAATATTTCACAGAATAACAGTGTGTTTTAATCACGTCTTACAGTAAAAGCCGTGCTCTTGAAGGTGACTGTGCTCCGCTGTGGAGCGTCTGCAGATTATGGTGCTTGGATCCAGATGGCGAGTTTTTGTGACAAACGATCGTCGCGCGGAGTTTCCCTGAGTTAGCACACGTGCACGCTCTCACACACACACACGCTCGTGCACACACACACACACACACGCTCGTGCACACACACACAACACCACACGCTCGTGCACACACCTGCTCAGTGGGACACGAGGAACATTACAGCACAGAGACATCTCGCATTCTCTCCAATAAAATTAAACTCATATTTATACAGGTTTTTATGCTCGAGAGAAAAACTTAAATGTAGAGAAATCTGTGCGAAGCTTCTGCTGTGGATTATTATTCTGTGACATTAAAGTAACAAAGATTTGCTCAGAGGGATTTTGGACCGAGTTAGCTTTTGAATAAACTAGTTATTTGGGAACAATAGGTTGCGTTCATGTGACATCACAACATTCTAAAGAGCCTATAGTTTAAAATTGAGCTGGAGGGCAACTGAAAATTCCATGGCTGTAACCATAGTAACGCTCAAAATGCAGATTTATAGTCTTAAATCATTGCTAATTTCTCTGTAATTCCTGAGGCCAATTCACATGAAACAAAAACTGTCACAAAGTTCAAAGTCATATCTTCCAGCACATATGAACATATGTCTAATTATTTCCTCACAAAAGGCGTCCAAAAGTGGAGACAATATTCAAAAACATGTGCTTGATGTTGCCCAGTAGAAAGGACTTTCAGCCATAAAATTCACATGTCAGGTTTGTGAATCCAATCACTATCACATGATGATCAGAGAAAACATTTGGACATTTCTTTTTGGAATTTCTTTCAAAAACGGTTTCTCTCCCATAGAGTTGTATTGGCACCTGCCCTCCAACTGAAATAGAATTCTATAACGTGAACGCAACTTATTGTGTAAAAAATGTCCTTGTTTTTGGTTAAAGCTCAATAAATCTGCCAAGAATCAGATCCTTGTGTGAAAAAAACTCTAAATGTATTGGAGATCGTAAAGAGCTTATGAGCGCTAAGTGCAGAATGTAAGAGTGAATAAAAACGCCCAAAGTTAGTCCTTTTGTCTGCTCGCTTTGCCTTTTATTGTATTCAATTCATCCATTTTTTATAACAAGGTTCAAGGCTTGATTTGATCTGCTTCTTGAGATGTTGTGTATGAATTGAGCTGCTCTAACTTTAGTCCTGGTCTGGGTCTGGTCTGGGTCTGGTCCTGGTCTTTGTTAGAGAAATAACAATGGTGCTCGAGAGGATTGATGAAGAACAGGCAGCAGTCAGGATGTCTTATACAGGAGAAGTTCATTTACCATCATTACGGGACCTGGAGACATGAACTCGAGACATTGTGCTGGTCCGACATCAAGTTGTTCTATGCTTCCAGCAGAAGAGGGATAAATACCGTCTAAGAGGCTCTCCTCCTCCCTCTCTCTGACTCCCTCTCTCCTGACCTCCCTTCCCTACCTCTCCCTCTCTCCTCCTCAGGTTGCGAACCTCTTCCGGCCGTGTTATCTCTCCTCCTTCAGCTCTGATAACCTCTCGTCCTCCGGACGCGATGGAGAAATGAACAAGCCTGCAGATCGCGCATCAGAACCATCGCCATCGGAAGCCGTGCACTTGCAAAGAGCAGGTACTGAGGGGGGTACCCCTCCAGAGAGAGGGGTACTCCCCAGAAGAGGGTACTCCTACATACCCCCCCCAGAGAGAAGGGGTACTCCCCTACATACTCCCACAAGAGAGGGGGTACTCCCCTACATACTCTCCCCAGAAAGAGAGGGGTACTCCCCCAGAGAGAGGGGTACCCCTACAAAACTCCCCAAGAGAGGTGTTGTTTTTGTGTGATATCTATTTTGACTACTTTTTCTTTTCCCTTTGACGCCGTCAAGGTTTCCGTCCAGTGACGGTTGTTTAGTTCAGGTTTAGATCAGGAGTTAGTTAAGGCTTAGTTATGGTTTAGTTAAGGCTTGGTTATGGTTTAGTTAAGGGTTAGTAAGGCTTAGTTACCTGTGGTTTGTTCAAGATGCTGGAACCTGTTAACGGAAAGCTGAAAACGGAGAAAAAACGCTGAGAGGCTCAGTATCCAGCTCTGAAACTGAAACGACTCAGCAGCATCCACCAAACAGAGGTCAACGGGGCCAATAGGTACTTCAGTACTTCAAATACACAAATACTACAAATACTACAAATAACTAGTACACACACCAAACAGGGTCAACGCGGCATAGTACTTCAGTACTTCAAATACTACAAATACTATCAAATACTAGTACTATACAACCAAACAAGGTCAATGGGGCATAACGGTACTTAAGTAACTTCAAATACACAAATACTACAAAATACTACAAATACTTACAAATACTAGTAACTACTACACCAAAACAAGGTCAACGGGGCCATAGTACTGTCAGTACTTCAAATACACAAATACTAAATATACAAAATACTAGTACTACTAACAGCAAACAGAGTCAACGGGCCATAGGTATTCAGTACTTCAAATACTACAAATACCCTAGTAACTACTGACACCAAGTCGAGGTGCCAGGCTTGACTGGCAGAGAAATGGCCAGGTACTTGGGTCAGAACCGGCCTCTAAAAGATAAAATATTCAATGCAACAGTCCGAGGCGGTTAAATAGAACAACCCCTGAACTAAACCAGTGAATAAGCTTCAAACTGAGGACAAACTGAGGACAAACTGAGGAAAACCGAGGACAATAACTGCAATTTGTTTCTGCGAATCCGAGCGAGACGCCTCAGAAAAATAATGTTAATCTCATCACTTACACTTACTGCACTTGTAAATTACAAACAACTTAAAAATGGACATGCCTTAAAGGGTCCCTCTCGTGACTGTGACACAAATAAACGTCACAAAAACCAACCAAATGTAGATTCAGGAAATGAAATGTAAAACTCACGCACAGATTAAGAGTGAGAGAGAGAATACAGTCCAGAAAAGCAACAAACATTTAAATAAATCCCTTTCAATGGAAACTGAAAGCTTTTTCCAAAAACTGTGGCGCTGAGACGAGTACCTGACGACTCCCATGCATGCACTTCTTACATTTGTCAAAAATGTGGCTAAAAGACCCTGAGGTTCTGTGTAACTGTTCCTCTTATGTTGGGAATTGACGTGAGGCCCATTGATCATATACGAGAGATCCTGAAATCATAACTCAG